>JAVCKT010021020.1:0-12396 GCA_032273925.1 Rhynchotus rufescens
AAAAAAAAAAGAAGAAGAAGAAGAAGGAAAAAAGTGTTAAAACATTTTTGTTTGAGCCACAGCAAGTACATGTAGCTGAGGGAAAGCAAGAAATATTGCTGATTGTAGATTATCAATTAAATAATTAAACTCAAGGTGCAAAACACTAAATCAAAAACACAAACCCAAAAGGTCACAGTCTTTTTTGTATTGTTTTGTTTTGAGGGAATTTGTTTGTTTGTTGTAGACATGTTTGTTTTTATTTTCAAATTTTGGTCATATTTTTCTTCTAGAAATTAAAGAATTCTTGTGTTATTGGGCTAATATGATACTGAGTCACTGCAAAACAATAAATTCCCTTTACTTCTAGAGAACATTTTGTGTTCAGAATAAAGCAGCAACTGAAATAAAAACACTTTTATGCTATTCAGAGGAGAACTTTGTTAGGCAGCCAAGAATTTTCCCTCATTATTTCAGGCTGTCATTGAGTCTGACTTTCATAATAATAATATTTTTTTTATTTTGCACTAATAGGAAACATGAGCCAACACTAGTCAGATATACCTGAGATGAGTGATCGCAGTTCCCAAGATTACACACGTACCTCTTTGCAGCACAGAGCTCTTTGTCTGGCTCAGCACAAAACATATCATCCATATCGGAAGAGGATGAAGAGCCCACAGTGAAGGCTTGGCAGGAGGCCTCCAGGAAACAAGTCGCAACTGCCATTCCAGAAAAAAAATATTGGTGCTCTACAGGGTACCCAAGGCCAATGGGCCAGGTTTAGGTAACCAGGATGGAGATAGGAGAAGATACAGGGGTCTGCATCCCTTACGAGGCATTGGTCATTATTGTAGCAATTTCCTTACCTTTCGATATGTGTTTTTGGATGCAGTGGTCCTTCAGATGCCTGTGTCTCCAGCACGCCTTAGCTTTATGACCTTCTGTCTTTTATCACCTTTTAGGAAGTACACAATCCATAATGGGGTGTGTATTCTTGCTTTGAAGGTTAACACCCTTCCACTTCAGCTCCATCCTGTTTTGGTTTGCCATTATTTCAGCACTGCTTACAGAAATATTATTTATGCCATTCCTTCTTGTAACAGGCCAATGGAACTAGCAGAAGTTTCCTATTTGGTCTTCCCTTGGCCACTCTCTCTATCTGATAAGGAGTTCATGGCACTTTCCTGTCTCTGATATCTATTTTCTACATACTTCAGAACAAAGCATTCCCTGAATTCTTTCAGGAAACTTCTGAGAGTAGAGGGCAGAATTCAGATTTTCTGTATTTTGTGTTTTAATATATTTAAACTACAGATATACAAAGTTTGTGACTGCATTTCCTTCTTTTAAGAGCAACCTTTTCTTTTCTTCTTTTCTTCTTTTCTTCTTTTCTTCTTTTCTTTTTTTCTTCTTTTCTTCTTTTCTTCGTTTCTTCTTTTCTTCTTTTCTTCTCTTCTTCTTTTTTTTTTCTTTTTGCCTCTGACATAACAAAACTATGCTGCATGCATCATAGTTGTGTTCACATCCCTGCAGAAAGACTAATTTGCCTATTGCCATCTGCCCTCTGCAGACTATTAGATTTCCTAAAAAGGAGACCTTTATTTCTCTTGATAAGAGAGACAAAGACTCCTAAAAACAGTTTAACTAGGTTTTAAACATTTTTTAGAAGTCTTACTAACCACAAAGCTAGTAACAATCACTACCATATCCATTAAAGAATCATTTCAGCATTACAAAACTAGGAGAAATCATGCCCTCACTGGAAAACAAGAGTCCATCAATTCACAGTCCCTTTCCCAAAGCATTCCTGTATGGAAGAGGCTCAGAGCACAATTGACAAAAGGAAACTCCTGGCTAACCACACCTCTGTGCTCTCTCCAAGAAAAAGATTAGAGTATTTGAAATCACATACCATTCCTAAATGATAGCATAGTGACAGCATTTGAAACTCTTTGTCCCTTTGCAGTGCTTGCCCTCTGAAAACTTGGATTATAAGTTGCTTTTCTATTATTGCACCTGATTATGCTTCCACAGGGCAAGTCACTCTTAAAACTACTCTCTGTCACAACATTCTCTCAGACTGACCTATTAAAATTAATTGGTATCATTCAATTATTTACCTTAAAGAAAATCATTGCCCCACTAGAGGAGGGAAGTCTCACCTCAACTGTATGAAATAATTACTGATTTTGTAGGGCTAATATCTGGTAGTTGTCTGAGTTCCAGTCTTTTCTCAAGAGTAAACAGTATTGATAATGAAGGCCAACAAAATCTTGGTATATTTTACAGGAACTGAAAAATATAGTACTATGAGAGCAACCACAGCAACTATGAAATCCTAACCAGACACAAAAATCTCATTATTTAACCATAAAAAGTGGCTGAAATATTTCACTGACTATTGCACTGCTACACCAGTGAAGAATCTGCCCTCTTCTTGTAGCTCTTTGAGGATATTTTGATACCAAAAGCTACCCCCTGCTGAAAGGAAAAACCATATTCAATGTACAAGTGACAGAGACCAATAGCTCCAGTTTAGATTATCCACAGTGAAAAAGCACTTTTACTTCCTACTTTGAGTACTCTGTTATCTATGCAAATGTCATTATCTAGATAGATCTTAAAATATCATCTGATTAAGTTTCTAGAATACATACAAAGATACAGTTTATCTGAATTTCAGTCTCAAGGTGCAAGAACTTTACTGTTAAAGCTTCTATTAAATAACATAACAAAAATGAGCAGTCTTTATCGCAAGCACCTGCACCCTTGAACAAAGGTCATGGGTCAAAGCAACAGACCTAAAGTCTAATATTTTAGTCCTGGTTAACACCTTCTTTCTTGATCCTCTCCTGCCTTCACACACAAGGCAAAGAATTGAAACACTGCTTGTTTCAGATGGGCACTTTGATATGAATTTTAAAACAATTTTAGAATTAACAGTAATCCTACCAACAGATTATTAATTATAATTTTCCTACAGTAAAACACCCAAGGATATTAAAGCACTCAGATACCTTTTCACATTAATTGACTAAAAAAGCAGAGTGATTAGGAAAAATGTGCCTTCCATTATCAGATGCTTCCATAATAGTCAGACCATTCCGTAACTATCACCATGGAGAGACTAAGGCTCTTAGCTGTATCAGTCTAAGATATTTTCTCAAATGATTACACTGACTAAACACATAATGTACATGACCTTGATTTGTTCTGTAGAGAGTTCAGTAGCTGAATAAGTCCTATTTTATTATTTGAAAACTGTAGTCTCCCGTAAGATATTTATAGCCTCTCCAAAGTTATCTTCAAGTAACATGTTCTTGCATCTAGTTAATGAGAAAATCCCGTTACAAGTCCTTCTATCTTTACATTTTTTTTTTGTCAGATTGTATGATTGGAGTTTCTTACTGCAGTGTTTCATAGTGTGCCCACGTGCATGTAGTCTGACTTCTCCTCACCTGCTATCACACTGTGTGAAGAATAAGAGAGACTGGAGGGGCATCCACTTATCAGTCATTGCATGGAACTGACAGTGCCAATGGCAGAAAAGCTAACAGCACAGATATCTCCTACACTCTGAAGTGTGAGGGAAGAAATGAATCAAAATAAAATAGACTGGCAGGAGGTAGAAGATCAGAGACCACTTTTAAAGTTACATAGATAACTTTATTTCTACCTGCAGGAAAATAGATATTGCAGAAGTGCCACATGTTCATAAAAACAGAAAGTATTGATTCATAAATTGGCCATATTCTGTGATCAAAACCAGAGTTTCAAAGTTTTACAGCTTATAAATCCTAATACAATCATAAAATGAAACATCACGTATTCTATGTATTTACATACTTCTTTATATTATCACCTAATAAGACTTTTTGGGTGTATGTACTGGATGATAAATAATTCTAATTTGTATTAAAAGTCTTAGTTTGAAAAGTCCACTTTCAAGTGTACTTTAGAAGAATATGCAAACATACCTCCTTCATTATTCTGAATTGTGAGGGAATGGTCCTCTATTATGCCACTTGGTTAAAGTAAACTGAATAATGGCTTCTAAAATTAATTCAATTTAATTTCCTGATGAAAGCTAAAGTGTTTGATATTAATGGAGCTACAAGTACTGCTCTTTAGAGGAGAATGAGAAAGAAGACTATTCTTGTAATATTTCAGTGTTATACTACTACTAAAAGATCTTCCTTTGACCATTACAAACAGATTTGTGATTTCTTAGTTAAGAGGTGATGTGCTCTTCTCAGTTTTCCCCAAACGTTAAAATGAAATCAGTAAGTCATCAAACATTGTGAGGAATCTCATAGTGAATCTTGTTGCCCCAGGACCCTGGCCAAATTAGTCTTTACATTGAAGAATGCCCCAACTACTGGGAAGAGCTTTGCAGTCCTCTCCATGGGAAAGGGAGAGAAAGTTTTAAAGAGCAAATTAGACTATGCCTGTAAGCAGTGAGAATCCACGTGTGTTGTTTCACTCCCAAAATGGAGATAAGACATTTGCTTAAGGGCCTTTTCAGCTCTAGACTTTCTGCCATGATCCCATCTTCCTGGTATGTGAGGGTGGGAGGCAGCAAGTCATCCCCACAACAGCACCCTGGAGCTGTAATGCAGGTGGTATTTAAAATATCCACACATGTGCACAGCAATCCACCTCAATTCCTCCTTAGAGCGGTTCTCTTATAAGGAAAGACTGAGAGAGCTGAGACTGTTCAGTCTAGTAAAGAGGAGACTGAGGAGAGATCATACCGATGTGCATAAATAACTGAAGGCAGGATGTGAAGATGACTGGGACAGAGAGGTTGTGTGGTCTCCATCCTTGGAGATATTCAAAAGTTGCCTGGACAATACCCTGTAAATGGCCCTGCTTGAGCAGGTGAGCTGAACTTCAGAGATCCTTTCCAACCTCAACCACACTGTGATTATATGCCTTCTGCCTTATTTTACCATTCCCTACTAAATAAGCATAAATAAAACTCCATGATTACTTCTGTGTGTGTGTGTGTTTGGTTAATTTTTTAAACAAATCCAAGCCTGCCTTAAAGCTCTAACTCACCTCTCATCTAAACCAGCGTGGGCAGTCCATGCTCAGGGGTAAGTTTTGGGCACTGTGCATCTCAGCAAGGGAGAAACTCTGGGCACAGGGCTGGGGAGATGCTAGCTACAAAAGGTATAAATAGAGAATGGAGCTGTCTCCACTACCACCTCTTCTTGCCTTTTTCAGCCAAATCTGCAGATGAATGTACCCATGATTTGCAATATTATCTGGCTAACTTGAGCTCAACAACTCAGCCTGGTTTCATTACTAGAAAGGCACCACACAGCACGGCTAGGTGCTATGGTATAGGAAGCACTGGAGGCTTCCAGCAGCTGAGGGCAGGCAGAGAGGGCACAGACAGCCCACACCAGGGAGCTACAGCTCTTTAACCAACTTTGTGCTCAGCCGAAGAGTCCTCCTCTGCACACGGGATGTGAACACATCTACCTTCAAGACTTCCCCACCTTGAGCTGCTCTCTTATCACAAAGTTCAATGTGCTCATCCTTCACAGGAAGTCCTCCACCACAATCTTTGTTCCTTCTTGAGCAAGAATAAAGCAGCACACCTCACTGCCTTTTCATTTATTTTGTTCGTTAAGGATTTGTATTTAAACCTTGTGCTGTATCGGCCATGTAAAACTCCATGATTGCATCTTCTATTAGATCTTCTTTGATGTGTGGGGAGGGAAAACTAAACTCCATAAGGATTGGAAAGCATTTTGTTCAGCTAAGAGTGGTTTAGTGCCTTTCTGATGTATTCATCTCATATACTGACTCATGTCTGACTGACAATCTAAGCAGTTTAAGAAAATCATTTTTCAGTAATTCTTACAAACAACAAAAGAAAACCTGAGAAATGGCCCAGCTGGGAATTTTTGCTCATATAACACAGCTTAATGCCTCTAGAATATGTTGTGGCCATCAATGCAGTCTGTAGATAAACAAATATCTGAGTATTTCATTATTTGCATTTGTCTATATTTTGTATTAACATAATATAGAGTGAATGAGAACAGACAGTCAATTTGTTTTACACATAAACAGTATTGGAAAATATAGCTGCATTACCAGCAATGCTCAGCTTATTATTCTAAATGGATTTTGTAAATTGCTGTCTTTAATATAGTACCACAGTTTTTATAAATTGCTCTATTAGTGCAATTTATGGAAATTGTGCCATGCAGATTGTTAGCAAGTTGAGTCTCTTTTTTATTCCCATTCTTTTCTGGAGTGCACAACCCAGTGAAATGCTAAGATCAGATTCTTCATTCAGCTACATTGGATAGTTTCTGAATTATTCTGCTGAAGGTGGTTAACTCATTTTGGAGAAAGAGAATCTGGCTCCTGAACTCCCATGCATTAAATCCCATTAAAAAAAACAGTCTTCAGAATGCCTTCTGCAATGGAGATAAAATTAATTTACCTATTATTAAGAGGATGCTCAAATACTTCTTGCTTTCTCTTACCACAATATTAGGCTAGACAGCAAATCCTAAACTTCATTTAAAATAATGTGGTAAATTACCTATGCAATTGTTGTCATTTGGCCAAGTTTTGAGCAAATTATCAATGTCAGAAAAAACACTGTGCCTATGAAATTAGTACGGGATGTAAAAATGACAAAGATTATTAACAAGAATGTGAAAAGAATCCTCACTCCAGAGTGATTTCCAAAGGATCTGGCAACAATTCTCCCTCACATACAAACCAATCTGGTCCTCCTTTCAATTTACCTTTTCATCTATCACAAACAATATGGGATGCATTTTTGAAGACAAACATTCCAGGGGATACAGTACAGCACTGCAAACAATTGCAAGAATTTGGAAAATGTAAAGCTTGATTTTGAGTGTTTTCAATGAACAAAAGGAGTCCTGTAGGCTCTTTGGTGACATTTTGTGTAAAACCTTTAATATTTTTAGGATTAGGATAATATCCTGGAGTCTTCCGAGAAAATTGAAAATGACTCGAATGTTTGGAGGATCCAAGGAATAAGGAGCACGTGTAAGTGGAGTAAAGAATGAAAGGGAAATGTTTTCAGAGAGCCAGTTAGCCTTGAAGGTGTGAGGGGAATGATACTGCTTCGAGAGGTTTCCAGGCTGCCTCTAAGAGCTCACAGAGGTAGTGATAGACTTGACAGCAGGGGGAAATAAATGAGATTTCCCTCCCTGCCCTCACACTACCATTCCCATCACTTCCCTTGTTAAGACACATTTCATGGAGGAGAGGCCCTGGAAGCTGATCTTGCTAGAAAGGTTAATAGAGGTGCTGAGATCAGAGACGTAAAGGAGCAGAGGGTCACCAGAGGAGATGGCACTGAAGTGCTGCTCAAAGTACAAGGTCCTGCCAGCAGAAAGGCTGCGGACAGCAGGAATGAGCTGACTGGTAAGAGGGGAGGCAACAGGGATATGCGCAAAAGGTGGAAGAATACATTAGATCAGGTAATGTTAGATACTGGGGGGAAAGAAGATATGTTAGAAATACGTTTGAGAGAGAATAAAAAAAAAAATAGGGAAGAACAAGGCAGAAAATTAAGGTAACACTATTTTACTGGAAAATGCGTTTTGCCATCAAACCCAAAGATTTGGCAAGACCTTGCCACTCTGACATGCTAAACAGCCTAGCACTAAGTCATGATGTTTTGGGATAAGCTTTGCTTGGTTGTCCATGTGGTCCCACTGCAGAGTTGTTGTCATGTCACCCGCCAATGCAGCCTACCCTTTGCCCAGTGTACCTCTTTAGAAGCACTTTTTAAGTACTTCATGCTGATAATTTGAGATTGATTTTTCTCATGTTTTGAAGCAGCTTTCAAAACCATTTTCAGATGTTTCAGTGTGATTCATAACATGACCAAGCAATTCCAGAGCAATGTTAATGAGGAAGTTATATGAAAGCATGGGACTTAGATACTTTGAACAATAGTTAATTAGCATGTCATGTCTTTGTAATATAGCAGGTATGAATTCAAGTAACACCGTATCATATTTCCTATTTTGTATTTGTTTTAACTGTAAATTGTTTTTCTTCCTCAAACTTATAATGATGTAAAAAATTTGCAAGACAGCCACATAAGAAGCAGAGATTTATATGTTTGTTTTTCCATAATTAATGTTTTCCATACACCTCCTAATTAGCTTTTAGGCTTGAGGTCAACTTTGTTTCAAATTTTTTTTTTTTTTGGAACCTCCTCATATGTATCCCCTAACAACTGAAAAATCACCTTTATGCTTTTTCTTTCATATTTTCATTTTAGCCAAATGAATCAACCAGATCACCACTGGGTCATCAGGTAGTTCTATTCTTTTTTACCTTTTTTTCCTAGAGTATTATTATCATTATTTTGTACAGCTTCATTATTATAGCCAAGAATAACACGAATAGCTTCATCGTATCTGTATAAATAAATGTTTAAGTGAATACCAGTCTCCACACACCATCTGTATTTTATTTAAACACACATACATTCACATACCTGCAAGCCTCTAATCATGAGCAAGCAAGAAGGCATTTAAAGGAGAAGGCTAAGGTGCATTTAGAAGATTGCTTACCCCAATTCAAATCACTGTTGCATTTCCAGGTCCCATTATCAGGCAGCTTGACTTAGCTGAGGACAATTCTATTCCCTTTCCCACAACAGATGAAAGAGCAATCAAGAAATACATGACAATTTTTTTAGCATGTGTTAATAGACAGGTATATTTAGCAGCTCCAAACATTTGAAGAAAAGTGAGCCAACTTGCACTGTAACTCTTAGCTTGCACTTGCAAGTGTTTTTTATTTTATTAAAATAAAAGTCAGGAAAAAAAAAAGATAAGCACTCCAGAGCACATATTCTGCTTCAGTTTCATTGTCACTGATGTGAAAATACCTTAAAATATTTCCTCAGTCCCCAAATTCCTCAAAGAAATGGCCGGAATTGATTATTTTACACAGAATACACGGAGTTCAATAAAATGGACTTTCTATTGAGAGCACTGAAATGAGTGGCCTAATGATGGAAGAAACAGGAAAGATTTTGACACATCAATTTATTTTAGGGTGCAAGCCTTTATGTTGCCTTCAAATATAAGTATGTGCTTGAGGTTCAGGACATGCCCCATTACTGAACAAGGACTGGTGGGAGACATGGGCTGAAGTCTTACCTGGGACTGGAGCTTAAAGGCTCTCAGGTTGTTATTACACAGCTGTGCCAGGAAGAATCTCTCCTCTCCTCATAGTGCGTGAACTTTTACCACAGAATCTTTCTCCACTCACTGAGCACCTGCCTCCCTCTGCTTGAGGCTTTTGTTACAGTTAGGAACTTAAAGCTGATCAAATATGTTTGCATGTCAACTGCTTATTTTGGTCTGGGGAACTGGGAATTGTGAGAAGAGGTCAATGTTGACAGCTTCACCCCTTCAAAGGACAGATTATAAAAGAGCACTGCTTGTGGATATATTCCTTAATATAAATAACCTGACATCCTATGGGACTTTTGACTAAGAATTCTGTTTTTCTCTTGTATTTTTGACATTTTCCTTCTTCCCTCTTCATTGTACTGAAGCTCTGTTCCATTGGTCAATAAAAAAAGTGATATGGCTGGAAACATTCCTTTTATTAAAAAGGGCAGGGATATGAGGAGGCCAAAAAATAAGTTTGCTGAATATTTCAGAACAACAGAAAAAATAACCAAGGGACAGGGTGAGGCAAGTGCAATCTTTTTTTCCTTCTGATATGGTTTATACACATCCAATTTTTGTTCATTTCCAGAGTGGTCTCTGTAACTTTATAATCTTATAATACAGACTTCTTATTTGCCTCTATTAGTTTTATATATATATATAAAAGTATATATATATAAACTCACCATTAGTAATTTGACCTAGTTTCCCATTTCTGCATGCTTCTCTCTCTGTCTCATGTTTGAGGCAGTAAAGAAACTGCCTCAAGAAGTGATTCAGCCAGTTGGTTTCTTGCTACCTTCCTCGTCTTCCTCCATCCAAGGATAGTTTGCAGCTGTGCTGCTCAGACTGTTTCAGTGAGAATCTGCCAATTCTCCTCAATTCGTTTTCCTCAGTTTTGCTTCCTAAGAGATCTCAGCAAGCATCTCCCAAAGCAGCTGGAATCTGCTTCCTGCCTGCCCACCATCTCTCCCCTTATCCCAAGAGTCAAAAGCTCCATCGTTTCCTCTCTATGCAGTATTCCCAGCCCATTCCACCCAGTGGGTTATAAATTAATCCCATAAAAAGTGTCCCTACTTCTACTTTCTGCATCTTTTAAAAAAGACCACTAGCTCCTCTCAGTTGTTCAATCTAATCCATGGCCCAGTTGTACACCTGCATCACTGCACAATTAAAATACTTCTCCTCCCTTACCACTGGGCCCTTCATTAAGGGCAATCTTTCTATATTTTACCAAAAAAAGGGATCACCCTGGTGTGGGGACTGCTAGGGAAGCCCTGTCATTATACTGCCGTAGCTGATTTCTCCATGGACATTTCATTGATCCACTTTTAAGCCTGACTCCACTAACATTTGCACAGGCAAAACCAAGGGAGATTTTAAAGTACATAATTAACTTTAGAGGAAATAAAAAGGCTCTTACAGAAAAAGAGATAAAGCAAAGTGCAGTTTTGATGTCCGCAGAATTCTCAATTTTATGATTATATACCAGTAGCTCTTTTCAAAACAGAATGATTTGGAAGAAAACAGCAGTAAACTAATATGAGCTATCTGTGTAATGTAACTCAGAACTTTGCAAAACCCCTTGACTTAAAGGAAAAGGAAATGCTTCATATATAATATCATCCCTTTCTTCTATACATCTATCCAGCTGTATATTGTCCATAATGATGCTAATCCATGTTGCTTGGGAACCTTGTCCAGAAACTAGAAGCATTCAGAACATTGATGAAGACAGTTGCTATGAGGGGGGCCAATCCAGCACACAAGGCAAAAACCTAAGTAGAGATGATAAGAGCGAAAAAACAACTTTGGTAACCGCAAAGTGATGAAATAACTTCCTTCCATTTGTAGCCAGTTTTCAGATATGAAGCTGTAAAATTCTTGATAAGAAAAGTCTTCCCTTGATTTACAAGTCCTAAACCAGATTTAATTAGTTGTGCAGTATCATAAAATGCCTAGGAAGTAGCCACTTGTCAATCTGTTCATCTGGGAGCAATTCAAGGAGCAGTTCTTCAGCCTTGCAGATACAGGAGATAAAAGCAGAGACAGATCATTAGCCAACAATGAAATTAAAAGTAAGAATATAGTAAGTGGGAAAAAAAAGTAATTAGCAACTCCATTAAATTTTATCCACTTTAATATCAAGCGTGGCTGGACTAAAGGGATAAGAATTGCTGTCCCAAAACTTCCCCAGTGAGTTGCTGCATACTGGACAGGAGGAGATGAAAGACAGACCTCTCCTCTGAGGGTTAGGTAGTTCTCTGGCATATCAAGCCTGTCACCTCCATGATCACAAGGCACTCTTAGAAAAATAGGAGAAATAAAGACAGCATTGATGAATAATTCTGAGATATACTTGAATTTAGAGTCTTTATTGAGACCTGAAATGAATAGCTGTTTTGCCCAAGGAAAGGCTGTGGGAGTTCCACACAAAGTCACATTTTTCATAACAAGTACAAAGCAGTGGATGACTGTTCACTTTTACTCTCTGCGTGCAGTACTGTTGCAGGGCAGACATTTGCTTCTGCTAACTCTGTAACTGAATGAGGGTCCACAGAATCTGCCCAGCAAGAAATGTGATGCACAGCAAGGTCACTCGACCACCTCGACGTGCTCCTGCTCCCCTCTGCCCATGCCATGATTCCTCTGCCTGCCCAAGCCTGTGTCTCCAGCAGCTTCTCTTCCCAAAGTACTGCTTAATGGACTTGAGGAGAAGCAGCAATCTCTCTCACTTATTAAGGAAATATGACACACAAACAAGAAAATAAATACCTTCATTACAGTAGGGAAGAGCCTGACTCCTATCTTTGAAGTGTCACTTTCAGATACTGTTTTCCAAGTTTGTGATCAGACCTTTAATATCAGCTGTATTTTGTATGGCTTGACTTGAGGAAATGCACTGTATTAGACTGACAAGGAGAGACTCAGAAAACACCAGTGATGATGGATTTAATCCGAGTTCTTTCAGCTTGTACTTTGTACAAGTATTGGACAATAAATCAGTGCATTATATTTCAATAATTTGGAGATTTGAAATTCTGCAGATACCTTACATAGAAAGATCATGGAGTGTTTGACTATATTATCTGGAAAATACGTTAGTCATTTCTTAGCTTATTCTTTTACCTGTATCCAGGACTATTTGAAGATCATCATCCTCTGAGAATCCTCTGTCAAGTAAGAATATCCAAACCA
The DNA here is from genome assembly GCA_032273925.1 of Rhynchotus rufescens. Lineage (NCBI taxonomy): Eukaryota > Metazoa > Chordata > Aves > Tinamiformes > Tinamidae > Rhynchotus > Rhynchotus rufescens. Next base: position 12,384 of record JAVCKT010021020.1, read on the forward strand.
ACAGGTTAAAGTT
>JAVCKT010021020.1:17502-27957 GCA_032273925.1 Rhynchotus rufescens
AGAAACCAAATATTGGTTAATTACTTAAAGCTAACCAGCAAAAAAAAAAAAAAAAAAAAAAAAGAAAAAACAGGAACACAGTGGGGGAAGCTCCATCCACCTCCAGGACCCTTCCCAAATCAGCTAGTAACAAGAAGCCTCAGGAAGGAACAATGGCCTGGAGGAGACATGGACAGGCCTCAGCTTCACTGTCAAAGGGCTAATGAGCTTGGCAAAAACCTCTGTAGCTCTGTGCACGCTACCACACAGGACTTATCTCTCCGAAGCAAGCTACCTGTTTGCTCTGCACTAGCCTGGGGATATGTGACTCCAATATTGAGTGCACTGATGTCTTAACTCCAGCAAGCAACTGCACTGAACTTAGCAACTGGTGGCATAACCCACTATATTTCTCTAAATAATAGAATTTGCCTCCCATCAGCCAGGACGATTTGGCTAAACCCCCTTAAAATAGTCTATTTTCAGTCCCAGCTTCCTCAAGGTCATTAAGACCCAATGAGCTCAGCACTAGAGAGGCTGCAGCTGGGTTATAGGGTCCAGTTCTGGGCTTCCAGTTTAAGAGAGTGTTGGAGAAACTGAAGCAAGTCTAGCAGAGGGCTGAGTACCAGCACCATGAGTTGTGAATAAAGGCTGGGAGAACCAGAGCTGGAGCCTTAATGATTTCATGATGCATGTCTCTACTTTGTAGGCTCTTTATTTTTTTCTGCTCTAATGATAAGATCATCGGAGTTTTCCTTCATCATAACTAAGTTTTCTCTAAGGGCCTTCTGAGGGCTTTTCTTCCCGCTCCGACCCATCCCTTCCCCCATTATTGCCCTTCACATGAAATAAGGTTCTAGAGTGTGATTTTCCCAATGTGACAGAATGCAACAAAAAAAGAAAAAGTAGATTTCTTAAGTAATACTTTAAATGATTAATACAATTTAGTATATAACACAAAGATTATAGAAAAGCTTAAAAATATTGAATTAAAGACACAGGGCTTTCAAGAATGCTCATGTTATAAAAATCCCAATGTGGAGGTATACTGAATTCAACTTTAGAGCTGCCATGGCTTACTCTGTCACACCCTCAAGTGTCTGCTGCTACATGAAGAAGCAATAAGAACACATCAGACTTTCCTTTCCTTGATTTCAGGGGTGCCGTATCTTCCACACAGAGTGGAGAGTGAAGGAGAGTAACTGGGAGATTCCCCTTTGCCTCATGGTAGGCAATAATCTGAAGGCACCTGAGGTTTCCCTTCACTCTAGGCGTCCACCTGCCAAAACCTTTCTCAGTCCTTCCAAGCAGCAATAGGTCTTGGCAGCCACCGGGACTGGCTGAGAGTTTCAAAGAAGAAGAGTCTGGGAAAGCAAGGAAGACAGTTTAGGAGACAGCATGCAAAGAGGCTGCAGTGACACAGAGATGTGAGTGTTTTGTTTGCCACAGGGCTGCAAACTGCTTCAACAAGGTGCTTTGCTCCACAGTTTTTCCATGGGCATGACTGCTATCAATAGAGGAGAAGGCTTAACTGACCACTTACTGCATGGCCTGCTTTGCATACCAAATTAATAACATCTCTTAGGTATGTGCATTTTCATTCTTGTACGTGTTTGGATTTCTTCCAAGTTTGATATTTACTGTGAATTTCCTGGATTTGTGTTTCTGGAATTTTCTTTGTAAAGCGATTTGAGATTTACAGATAGCCAAATATCCCCACAGCAGAGCCCTGCAGTGTTATTATTGCTACAACATGGTGCTTAGATGCATGACTATCTCCTCAAGTGTCAAGCCCACTAACTTTAACCACAATGGACACGAAGGTCTGATGGGATGTATAAAATCAGCCAGGTTTTTGCTATAATAAGGATATAATAAGGTATAATAAGCAACACCTCCAACCTTCAAACATATGTTCTAGCTTGAGGAAATTTCTTCCTGTACCCATATCCCCAGAGGCTACCTGAAGAAGAAGATCCTACATGGATCTTCTGCCTGAACTGCACAGGAGGATGTGACGTGGCCTGCAGGAGCAGCTGCAGGCTCTGCAAGGCACCAACAGCAACATCTCTGCCCAGGAAGCTGTGAGTTGCCGTGGCACAGCACATGTTCTTTGCCATCCAGATGACTAGTTTTTCAGGGATATTAGAGGTATTTCACTAAATATTAACCTGCACCAGCCATCCCGCTTCGTAGGCACTGTGAGCTGCCCAGACACACACACACACACATTTTATGGACAGCCTCCCGTATCAGAAATTGGCCTGCTCTTTCCACTCACCCTAGGGCTCACAGCTGCCAAGCAGCCTTGCTCCCTGCTGCCAGCCAGGGCTAAGGGCAGACACTCTGGCCTGCTTTCCTCCTCCGTCTTGTCCCCTGGATGTTTCAGCGTGCATCAAAGGAGCAAAATTGGACAACTGGCTTCCCGCGGGCTCTGTGTTATTATAAGCAGGTATTGCTAAGGCTGAAGGAGAAACATTTTCAGCCCAGGCTGCATAGAAATGCAGTATTTCCTTTTAAATATTCATAGCCAATTTAAAAAGGGAAATACTGCGATTGCTTCAGGACTGCCTTTGGCTCTGATTAGAAACAGCTGAGCAAAGCCAAATGCTCAGCTGTTTCTGCAAAGAGATTAACACCTGTTGAAGACGGAATAAAAACATGTCACAGAGTTTAATAGTAAATATCAAAAGATCATTATTGTAAAACTAACAGTAACACCAGTGACTGATCACATCCCCACCCTGTCGTGCTACATGGCTCCTGGGAGGAAGGCACATTAACACATCCACAGCGCATAAGGAAAATGTGCATTTATTTTTTTTTTTGCTATTTCTTCGTCTACAGCTGGGAGAACGTTCCTTGACTCCTGTTATACAAAGAAAGTTTACAGATGGTATCAGGTCAGTATGAAATAACATCTACACAGGCATGTGGCATATACTTGGGGTGGACAGCTGTTATTACAGTGCTTGTTATTATAGTGCTTGCTTGTGTTCCATTTGCTATAGGAGTATTTTTAATGTGTGATTTCCTGAATTATGTTTTCTTTGCACTGCAGGGGAAATAAGAGTGTGTTGCATCTCCCATATGTTCAGTGAAGGCAGCTCAGAGGATTACACTGCTGTAGATGGTTTCCTCTCTTTCTCCAGGCCCCAGGCCCCGGAGTGTCTTCTCCAGCCCATGATGACAGCTTCACTCCAAGAAGGGTGGTGTGAAGGTGTCCCTCTACAACTTTAGGCTTGTGAATTGTCACTAAAGATCCTAAATAACACACGTAGTGTTGGTACATAAGACCCTGACTCTTGCTATTCTTCAGGTACCTTTTGATTTGTCCAAAACCGCTGTCACGGGAGGCCAGGAGAGCCTGCCTTTCATGGGTGTCTCTCCACCAGCTGCTGCAGACAGCTGCAATCTCAAGTCATGTAAAAGTTGGCTGAAGTGAACATTACCTTTGGCTTCTTTATTACTGTAAAATGATGGGCTATATCATGTTTTTCTCTTACAGATCTCTTGTTCTTCAGTCAACATCCAGATGAAAAAAATGGCTAAGTGGCCACTTTCAATGTATATTGAAATGAGTTAAGGACCTCTGTAGGTCCTTAACTCCTGATTGCAATAGTCCTGCAAAGATTCGCACTAGCTGAAAATTTGGATGTGTATCTCCTCAAATCCAATGTATTCTTATTCCAGAAGATCAGAGTAATTGAAAACCCTGGATTTTTATCACCTGATTCTTTTTATCATTATTTTCTCTGGTCATTTACTGTACCTCCATTTATTTTTTCCTTTTATTTCTGTTCCAGAATATTTTGGTTTTAGTATCCTCAAATATCATGCACATAAGTAGCACTAATCAGAAAAAAAAAAGAGAGAGAGAGAGAGAGAGAGAAATCTGGGAGTCACCTCTACAACACAACAATCATGAAAGGAGGCAAAATATAGAGAACACAAAGTATGAGAAAAAATATTGACAATTTGTTTTTGTTTCTTTCCATTGCTACACATGGAACATTGTATTTTTCATGTTATTTCAACAAAATAATAAAGAGTTCAAAAACACTCTTTGAAAAGGTGAGAAGACTGGAAGAATATCTACAGGAATAGGTGTTTGAAGTTTTAGAGTTTGAAGATTTATAGATGGAAAAGAGTAAAAAAATATATGTGAAAGATGAATAATGGATTTAGAATGGTAATTCAGCCGCTTCCTCTTCCATAATGCGAAAAAAAAAAAAAAAAAACAATACTATATGGTAAAATAGAATTTGGATATGAATGCAGACTGTAAAATTTTCACAAAGGCATTGGATAGGCTTAGAAGTAATTTAGAAAATTCACTGACCATACTTAAGGCATTTTTTTCAACTTTTAATGGGTTTATATTGTTCATCCTGAAGTATTCAACTTTTACCTCTGAAGCATCTAATCTTGGCAAGATACTAGATGGACTACCAGTCTGATCAGGGGTAGTAATGTTCGGGTGTCTATCACTGCTATCACTCTAACGTCACTCTCATGTTCAAATGAGAAGAGATAAAGTTGTTTATTTAATCTTAAATAATGTTTATTGCTTAGAGTATTTCTCTTTAAAAACATAGCAATTTGCTTGTCAAGTACCGCAAACTAAAAAAGTAGGAAAAAACAGTATTCTAAATAAGCCAAGGTTCATAAATCTTTTTTAGTGCATGGATAGTTAACAAGGAAGGGCATGCAAGGACAGACTTGGTGATATAATCATCACCAAAAAAGGGTTTTGTGTCACCTACTACGAAAGTCTAGAATTTAAAACATTTGAAATTGTCTGAACATGAATTTCCTTGGGCCAAAATACCATATTTCTGGTAATTGCACGATGCATTATCTGCAGTCACAAATTATATCATTCTGACATTCACATTAAAATAATCCAAAGACTGTCCGTGCAAGTTCAAACCTATCTCTGCCTGGGCCGTTGATTTCAGGTAAATGTTATAGCAAGGAGCTTTTGACTGTCAGTTGCCCAGAACCAAAAAGAACCTTCTGATTATGGCTCATTTAATCAGAAAAGAAATACCAGAGTTATTTTTTTCCAAGTTTTTAGTGATTCATGCACTTGTATCTTTAGGATTGTTTATAGCTGGAAGTGATCTTTCGGTTCTCACATTCCCATTCCAATTTCAAGGGTCACCAGATCTGACTGTTCTAAGAGGCAGCCTCAGTGTTGTCCTCATTGATACAAAAGAAATTTTATCAGATAGAAACTGCCACCTATGTTGCTGTGATAGTCTTCTCCCTACAGAACTACTTCAGAGCGTCTTTTTTCGCACTCAAGGTGTGCACAAACATAATAAAAATGAAACTTCTCTTAATGGCCGAACCTATTTGAAATTCAGTAACTTGGCTAGCAATAATTAGCTTAATCTTTTCTAAATAAATGAGAGGGAAGGGGATACAGTTTCTTGTGGAACTGGAATAAGTTTCATTTTCTTGTATTTATGGGTATGTAGTTAACTCTATGTATATCGGTATAACTTTGGTCAATGCTGATATAATAAAAGCTGATGTATACCATAAGAGGGCTAGTAGATGAACTTCAGTGCCAGCAGTGGTGATAGTGTAGGTGTGGCTATGTGAGGCTAGGCTTTTACTGAAACAGTTTGTTTGAAATGCTGAGAGTGAAAAACTTCAGTTCTCTCCAATAGCATGTGAAGGATACCAAAATCAAAAAGCAGAAGTTGGTGGTTTCACACTTGAAATAGACAAAAACAGCTTAAAGAAGAGTAGTGTACTGCTGCAGTTTGAATCTTGGATGTGAGGCACTAAGTTCAATGCTCACTGCAGACTTCCCTTAAGATCTTGGACAAGTCATTTCAGGACAAGTCTCAGTGGACCCATTTAGACATAAAAGATGATGTTTGCTCTATGTTGAGATTGAGAGCCCCTGACATGAGCCATTCTCCTTGTCAGGGCAGAACGCACTAAGCTCCACAACTTCTTCCTGCATGTAAGGAGTCATCCACTGTACCACTGTTGCCCATGGTAAAAAAAAAGTGTGTTTTTTTTTTCAAAAACAGATATTTAAAAGTTTATTTTCAGCTAAAATAATTTGGCCAGTAAAAGCAGAAGAATTGCTGTCTACAAAATTAGTTCACACACTAGGGAAAAGATTCTTCCAATAATTCTCTAGCTGCTTAGGCATAAGGAAAAGATTCAGTGTTTCTTCTGAATGGCCCTTCAAGTAAATATTCCTAATTTTTTATTTCTTCCATTGCTACTTTGGTAGGAAGAGATCTGGGAAGAGGGGCAGCCAGACCATCAGCTTTGCCCACAGGGGGTTAACCCATCTGGTGAGTGATGCTGCAGCCAGTAGCCCACATACACCCCATAGATGGATCAGGGCTTTCTTATACACCCTTTCCAACAGGAAGGCTAAGTGAATTAGTTTATTAAACACTATCTTAAACTAATTCCACCGAGAATAGCTCAGGGTAAATACACAGAAATTGTTCCTAACATTGTTGGCCAGTAATACAAGTGTCTTGTCCAACAGCAGCATTTGAAAAATAGCTAACATCTGCATACCAAGGATTGAAGCTTTTTTCTTTTTATTTTTTTCCAATTTGTTCAAAGCAGAAAACAAACCAACAGGTTTGATAATTACAGGTTGTGCACTTTGGTAAGTACATTATCTCTTTCCAAACAGTGACAGCTGCATATAGTAGGCAGCACAGTTAAGAATTCCCCATCTCCTACAAGCGTGGGTAATCTCCATCTTCTTCCCTTCTTGTATATTACCTTGATTTTGAAGTACTGAGCAAATAAAATAGTTTAAAGGAATGTTGTCAAGTCACATCAAGACCTGAGTTTAGAATTCCTCTAAACCTACATATACAAGACTCTATGGAAAACTGAAATGGCTGCTTATAACCGTGTATTAAAAAAGAGTTAACAGATAAAGATAGAAGCGTCTACATTTCAGTACTGCATTGGTTCAAGAGGTGATGAGTAGACACCGAAGAGTCTATAGGTTTCTTATTGTAGCTCTAGATGAAGGTACTAGAAATAATAACTAATACAGAAAGAGAAAAGTAAATTACATTAAAAAAGAAAAAACTCCGTGCTTTAACCTGGGGAATTTGATTTAATGTAGTAGGTGTTCTCGGAAGTGAGCATTCCAGATTTCATGTGCTTTTTGAGCTTTAATTAAATAATCTGCAAAAGAATACCATATGTGCACAGGCTTCTCAAGGCATAAGTGTGCAACGTACTACCCTGATATTTGCAGACTTTTGAATCCATTCCAGCACGGAAAGATACTCAGGGATTTTCCATTTCTTACCAATAACTGCCTGAGCAACTACTGGGAAAACTTCAGTTGACATCTGGTAACCTCTGTCACGTTCTTCCAGGTTCAAGTGCCCCAACATACTGCATTGCTAAGAGAGTTTCCCAGAAAGAACACACACCTTTTATGAGTGTTTTATGAGCTTTTGTTTTCTGATAATAACAATAATAATAATAAAATGAAAGTATACACAACACAGCAGTCCATACCTATTCTAGCTGTGCAGCCACACAAATAAAAGGAACACAGAACACCAAAGGGAAGGCAGGAATAAGAGCTAGCACAGGCATCGGGCAGTGGGACATAGTCATCAGTACCCCAACTTTCTAACTCAGCCAGCTTGTTTTTACATCCATCAACAGCAAGATAAACTCCACTATGTGTCACTTTGATAATACATGACTAGTTGACAATTTAAGAGGAGCTGTAAAAATGAGAACAGTAATCATGAGGTTGGGGCAACGAGGGAGGAGAACGAAATGCTACATGCGCCTGCAGCAAGCAATTTTTGAACTCTTTGGGCAGTTTGTCAGTCAGTAACAGCAGAAGTGATTTTGGAAATAGCAGAAGTTGAAAATTGGCAGAGCTACTGATTGACATCTAGGAACCAAACTAAATAAGCATTTATGAGTCTGAAGTACAGAAACTTCTTATAGAAATATTTTAGAAACAGAACAACAACTGAGAACATTATCAGAGGGACGTGAAAGAAAGCTACACATAGTGCAGAGCAGGCAAGTATAAGATGATCAAACTTGTTTCATTCTGGGAGAGATTCAAAAGTTAATAAAAAAAAAAAAAAGCTTGTTTCTAATTATCCTTTAGATTGAATGAAATAAAGAAGAAAATAAAAAGGAAAAGAAAAGATCAGTCCCAGTCCTCAATGAATCCAAGAAGAGTTTGGATTTATTTGGATTCAACTGATGTAAATATCCAGCAAAATCTTTAATTAAAGTGGCTGAAATGGCAGGCCATTCACACAATGGTACATCACACCGACCAGGAGGGAAAAAGAATAGAAAACTTAACAATATTTTACATTGATGTACACAGATATCTGCGTCTCAAGCAAGAACCAGATTCCTCTTTAGGCTACATATTGTTCCCTTGGGCATTTGAAGATTTAACAGTGATTCTGGTGATGCAGATTTAGAGGATCAATTCAGAAAGATACTAAGAAATTATGGGACTAAAATAGATTTTAAAAAAAAGCTTATACGTAGACTGCAGATAAAATATTTACAGTAAATTTTATATTGTCAAAGAAATGGTGCTGTATAAAGCACGTAAAGATGAATATTCGTATTGAGAAGCTGTGTGACATAGCTCAGTTGTAAAACAGAAAGAAAGTATTTAAAAAAAATAGCTGAGGTGATGAAATAGTACATTTTATTTCTTAATTTTGCTGACAAACACTGGTTGTTGCCAGCTTGTTCTTTGGTTGATTTTTTTCCCAAATAGGCATTAAAATAAATAAAAAAAAAGATGTTAAAGATTCAATAAAATATATCACCTTGGGACCTCACATCAGATAAAAACAGTAGGTTCTTCAAAAGCAGTCATACATATTCATTTTATTTTGACTTATGTATCCATGTGGCTAATGCACTTGAGCGCACTCAAATATCAATTTCTGTGGCATTCAAAACAGTACATACTTTTTTTAATGGCATTTCCTGTGTTTGAATTTGTCCACGCCCTGCTGACCCAAGTTACAAGGCCAGCAGAGGCTTCACACATGGTTCATCCTTGGAGGAAAGTATGAAGGGATATTCAAAAATCAAGCAAACAGTACACTGACTTCACATCAGCAATCCCGTGAAGAAGAGTTCTAACACTTCCAATCCTATAAGGTCTCAGGGAAAAGGAAATTAGAGCTTCAGCCAGCAGCCCCAGGTTTTGTGAGTCTTTCTCTAAATCAAAAAAAGACCTGGTCTCAAAAAAGGCTGAGACTATTGCCATTTGGCTCTTAAATTCCAATTCTCAGCTCTGATATATAAATTTGCAGAAGTGATAGTGTTTAAGAGGCAGTTAAATCATTTCTATCTGAATAATCTATTTTTTCCCTTTTCTATTTTGCTAGGTAGAAGACACCCAGGTCTTTTCATACTCTTTAGTTTCCTAGTATTAAAGTATAGCTTTATACCTCCAGATGTGCACAAACGTCTGTAAAAAAAGAGAAGAAGTGGAAAGAAAAGTTTCTGAGGCTTATAAGTTATATATATCATAGCATAAAATTGTGCTTTAATGTATTTTCTGAGGCTTCTGTTTAATCCTGAAAGAGTTGAAATTGTTGCCTTCAACTTCTGGTAAATAAGACTGTCAAACTTCTTATCAGAACTGTCCACTTTCAAGCCATATTAAAACCATTCATGGGGGTAGAGATAGGACTTAGTCATTCTGCAGGAACAGAATTTGAAGGAGGAAGCAGGATAATTGTCTCCGAAATGGTGGCTTCACCATTACGTAACCTGGCTCACTGCTAAGTTTTTGCCCAGCTCTGAGAAAACACGCTCTTTAAATTCCTAGTTAACCAGACATGCACTTCTCATAGATGATCAGAGTTCATAAACACTGTGGGTTTTCATCAAGTTGGCAATTTTGTCTCATTTTGCTCCAAAGCTGCAGTCAGTTTCTTCGGTTGATTTTGATTTGATGGGGGTAATGCTCCATTTTTAGATTCATGGAATATTAATGCTAGATTGGCTTTGATTTCATGGTTCTATTTTAGTTCAAGTTTCTTAACAAAACGTATTGAACCAATACTTCTAACAGGATTTTCAAAAATGCCTAATCTGCACAATTCTTACAATACCCAGCACAACTCGAGAGTCTTTGAAGACATGGATAAACATCAGCCAGTCAAGTCCAAACCCAGACTAGCTCCTAGTGTAGCATGAAGTTTGGTAAATACAGAAGAAAGGGTAACGGAAACTTCATCTAGTGGAGTAGATATACGTGTAAAATGAAAATAAGGTTTTGTTTCCTTTTTGCTTATTTTTAATGAGATTTTTCCTTTAAAAAGTATTTTTTCCTTGTTTTCCTTAACAACACAGAACAGATATTTCATCTTCAAATACAGTGAAATTTACCCTGACAAGAGAAGAAGGGATGTTTTAATACTCAGACAAATCAAAATAAGCCAAAAAGTT
>JAVCKT010021020.1:36157-56261 GCA_032273925.1 Rhynchotus rufescens
CTATTTTCACAATGATAATTAGAAATACCATCCTCTTTGAAAAGAGAATCCAGCCATACAGTAGCAACTTCCCAGCAGAAATTTTGATATGTCCGGTAGACAGCACCTCACCCAACTTATTTTGCGCTGCTGTCATGGGCTTGTTTGTTCATTTGTTTGCCAGCTCGAAACAGTAGACCTAAATTTGACTTTAAGTAGAGGTTCTCATTTTTTTTCTACCAAGAATTTAGGAATGGAACTTAAACATTGAAAGGAAATAGAAAGATCAGATGTGACATCAAGAGCCACCTGGCATTGACCTGCACTATTGGCTTCCCTGAATATTGTCATTTGACAACACAGAAATTTCTTCATCTGTGAAATTAAATGGCAAGGGAAAACAAATGATGCTAGAGATGAAGTAAAAATCTTCTCCCTAGTTCTTTTAACCTTTTTGCATAAAATGAGGCCACATTATTCTCTTCTAGGTCAAAGGGTTTCACAAACCCTTCTCAAACACGAACTATTGAGCAGCTCTGACACCACCACAAAGGGCTATCTGGCCTGTCCATATTTATGCAGAATCTATTGCATTTCTTTAAAATAATATTCATACATAAAAAAAACCTTTTTATTTTCTTAATTTGGTTAATCATTAATCTATGAAATGTGGGCTTTCCACCTTTTTGCCTCTTCTGTTACCTACTACTTCTGTGGAAAATTAATGTAAAATACTTTATAGCAAAAGAAAAAATACCAGTGACTACCTAAGCTAAATCCCAGTGGAGATGTGGTGATTCAGTTTGGTATTTTTTAAGCCCATTCCTCTGTGGTAACTCTGATGCCGGCCACGCCTCAGAGGCAGCCATGTTGGGGACCTGCTCTCCTGTGCCATAGCTGAGTTGCATAATGCTGTTAGCACTAGAGGGCACTCTTGGATTGACGTACTGTAGCACTGCTCTATGTTTCTTACAGTTGTGGAGTTACTGTTGAGTTTGAGTGAGACAGTGCTTATTGTCCATTATTATAGCCCTGGCACGGTGGAAGCAGTGGACTCTTTGAACTCAGGGCAGTAAAGGACTTGTTTATGCAGCTAGTGAACACCTGATGAGGTGGGATGATGGCCTTATCAGCATGGGCAAATAATGGGCACTTTAGGCATAAAGTAGTGAGCTCAGGAAGAAATGATGTGGTTCATAAAGTAGTGAACTCAGGAAGAAATGATGTGGTTCATCCCAAACTAAAGATTAGTGTATGATTTCTTAGTCAGTTATGCCTAATTTCTCTACTTGAGGGGTAACAAACGTTACTCTGATTTCATTTCCAAAAGCCCACTCTTAGAGAAACTCGGTTGGCAGAAAACATGCAGAAAAGGCCTTGCCTTTGTGAATGAACACTGCCCTCCATCAAGACCATCAGAACTGAAAGCTGCCAGAGTTTTGCATCTCCTTGGGTTCAGAGGCATAAGGCAAATGAGAAAATGGTTTTAAACTGGACAATTGATGGGCTAAAACATGGAGGGGGGAAAGAAAGTTCTTCCAGTGGGCTTTTACTTCCCAGAAGGCCTGGATGAAGTGTGAGATAAAGGTTGCCTTCGAGTTCAAGGGGCCTTCTGTGAAGGAACTGGGAGAGCAACAAGTTCCCAGTGAGCTCCACAGTTGTTATTTTGACAGGAGATTTAAATTGATCTTAAACCATCTTTAGCTCTGCTTTAGGAAATTTAGCCTTAAATAGTCCCAGTAATGTTTATTCTAAATTATTTCCCTCATGACTAGTTCATATTTTTTCCTTGGCATTTAACCTAATTTGCTTCAGGCAAACTCCTTTATTTTTTTGCCTGTTGACAAACAAAAATGACTAGTCCCTACACTCCTCATCTCTCTTACTCTATGAATCTACAAACTGTTATTTGCTTTCCTCTGTGTTTTGTTTTGTTTTTCCTGTTTTTTCAATAACTACTACAGCACAAACACATCTGTAGCTTCTCCTTCCTAGTTAAAAGAGAAGCAAATTGCAAGTATTCAGAGATGGCAGTGGCAAGCACTATAAACAATTTTAAGTAAATGCCATATTGCCCATACATCTCTCTGACCTAAATTCTTATATGTCTAAATCCCTTTAATTAACACCTATGAACTCCTACAGAAATACTTATCCCTGGTGTGTTTTCTCGCCTGCGCCTCCAGGTGATAAACACGAGTTTATCCTCCACTGCCTCTGTTGGCTTTATTTTAGCAAATATTACATGTTTGGTTACTATTTCAAGTAAGGAATATATACTATAACTCTACACTTAATATAACCCTTACAAATTTCAGGCTCTTTCAAGTTTGATCCCAATCTTGAACTATAATATACTAGAGATCCTTCCCAGAGAGCTTCTCAATTATATTTATAGGGAAAGCTGCATAATAAAAATGGGCATGCTATGGCCACCGTGAAACACTGGGCAGCTGCAATTCCTTTAAGATTAGGTAAAATTTGCTTTAAAAAAAAAAAAAAAAAAGCAAAGAAACAAATAAAAATCCAATCCTCTTTATTATTCTAAAGTTTTCTTTTTAGCAACTAATCTATGAAAATCCAGTCTGCAAAAAACAATGGCTTACTGGCTGTGAGCAACTGGGATGTCAATCCAGATTCCAGTACAAGATTCTAAAGGCAGCCTTAGGCAACTATTTTACCTACTCAACGTGTCTCAATGCAACTACTGTAAATTGGAGATCACATTCCTTTCCCACCCAGAAAATGCATTGATGTTAGTGAGCTATTTGAATACTAGAGAAAGATAACTAGGGAAAAATCTGTGTGCAATTAAAACACACACACACAAATGACACACAAAAGCTGAATAAAGTAAAAGTAAATTGAATTGGTTATTCTTCATCTTTCATTCACCTGCCTAGAATACTGAAAATCCTTTGGACATGTTATTCCCTGCTGTTGTGTTCATAACTCAGGCCTTAATTTGGCAAATACTTAACCTGAGCAAAGCTTCTTTCAGGAGCTGCCTCCCTGCGACTGCTGGTTTACACATCCATACTACATTGGCAGCTGAAACTCTAGTAAGGGGCATGGATTTCTCTGTGTTTTACAGTACCATGCATGAAGGAATATATAATCAATAAAACAGATTTTATACCTGTTTCAGCTACATTTTAAAAAATTAATTATTTTGGAAATTTAATCTCAAGAGACAGAGTTTTGGAAAAACAAATTAACATTATTCATTTTTCTTCACAGGGGGAAGAATGGATAGACTGATATCTAGCTGATAAATACTGACTGTATCCTGTAAAGTAGTGATCTGTCCCACAAATCAAAATCTTCTAATCTTAGCCACATGTACATCACCCGTGAAAAAGTGTCAGGCATAAAGGATTGGAGCATAATTTTTAAAACTGAAAATTGTTTATTTAGGCATGTTATTAGGATGTATGTGAAACAATCATTTAAAAAGTAAATCATGCAACCTGAGACTAATTTTTAAGGCCTTATCACTTACTTATATGTGTCAATCTAGGACTGATCAGAAAACCACAGAGTGTTTGGACTGAATAATGCAAGTTCAGTAAATCTAGCTCCTTTTTGCAGAATTAGATCCACTCTTCATGCCCTACACAGCCTCAGTGACTGCAGAGTGCATACATGGAACCGTCCAGATACAATGTCCAGCACTTGCACAATTGTGTTCATGTATAGCAAAGGATGTTACAGGGTTTTCCAGTCAGGAATTAGAAGCAAGGAATTTAATGGTCCCACTCTGCATGAGAAGAGTTCTGAGCCTGTATGTTTTTATACAGCACTGCAAGCATTTTGCAAGTGCAAACAAGAGCAACTTACCATAAAATTAAGGGAACAAATACTATCTACTTAACAGCGTAGAACACAATGTTGTTCTTTATTATATTATTTAAAAGGGGCAGATTTACTATGTCATAAATTAATAATTCAGAAGATGTAAGAAAGCACAGCCAATTAGCTGCAATGATTTGCATTTTTATGCTCCTTCATTAGTTTTCTAAGGTCTTCTAATAGAGCAATGCAAATGCCATCTTCCAAAGGTGAATAGCCAACCTCTTTTTTGTTTGCATGGTAATGAAGCTTCTTCAATTATTGAAGAACCAAACAATTTAATAATTTTTAGGACAAAGTTTTGTTGCTGCGATATCTCTTTTTTATGTTGGTTGTCATAAGACAACATAATTTATTTTACCTTTAGCAAACTTTAATAGGTTGCTGATTTTCTAAGGTTTCTAAAATCTTGCCTAACTTTAATCATGTAAGTGATCCCATTAAGGGAAGTATTAATATCCTTTCCTAACCTATGGTCTGACAAATAGTTCCATGTATGATGACTTGCTTGCAGCATGGGATCTCTTTAGCCTTGTGCAGAAATAAAATGAGAAGGATTCAATATGTGAATTTAACCATTAGGGCAGTTCTCTTTCTAAAAGAATAAGCCTTGTATATCTGTTGGGGACTGCACCTTCAGCTGCTCCCTGCTCCACTAATCTCCTCCTTGGAAGCTACTAGCTATGAGTACAGTCTTGCTAGAATTGATGTTTTAAGCTTGTGAGAAGTACTCCTGAAGCCAGCAAGGTTAAATTAAAAACATGACTGTAGGCAAGACTAAGGCCCTGGTCACCAGGCTGCTTGTAGTTGCCTTGTCTCAACCTCCTTGCATAGGGCACCAGCAAATCCCACTGGCTTTCCTGAACCAGTGCTTCCAACCTGCAGCTGGCCTGACTCGTACTTATTTTTCCATTTTTACTCTGGTATTTTCCTTTCCAAATGCTTTCCATGTGAGGCCACTTTATTTTATTTTTATAATTATTTTATTTTTAATACAGCTCCTCATTCCAGATGTAGATAGCACACACACACTCAAGCATATATATAAGCAAAATAATGCTGAGGCTGCACCTTTATATAAATGCCTCTGAGACAGAGTTCAAACTAAGAGAGCAGTACAGACATTTCATAGGGTATATATGGATTATCCCCCAAGGCAAACAAACAAACCAACAAACAACAAAAGCAAATAAAGTCACTCTCCTGATATGTTTTCTCCATCAGCCTCTGAAGGACTTGATCCTCCAGGTTACCCATACATCCTACCAGAAGGCTCAGGAAGCCACATACAGTCTGCCCTTTACTGCTTGCCTCTGCAGGATGTCCATCTTTTGGGGTGCTCAGATTTTTCTAAGGATTAGTGCAGCAGTGTTACCCACGGGGCCATGGCAGTGCTTGCCAGCCCACTGCAGTCCTCTCCATGCTGTTACCCAGTCACGTACTTTTTGTTTTAGCACAAGAAAAGTTCACAGACCCTATAGATCATCTCTTGAGTTTTAAGCAAGGCAATGAATGTTCAAGAAGGAACACTTTCCGCAATTTCACTGAGGCAGCTCTAGAGAGCATGCTTGTAGCACAGGATGAATGACTGACCACGAGAGTGATTGGGTGTGTTGGTGCATTTGAAGGGCTTTTCTCCTTTTTTAAAAAAATTATTTGTGGAGGCTGCATGAGAAGACAGTGCTCTGAATCACTCAGGTAATAAGGGGAGTGTGGAAGATGAATGAATAGATGAATCAGGTATAAGAGCTATGACTCAAGAGCATTAAAAATTGTTACAGCAGGTAATCTGAAACAAGAAGGGAGAAACAAAAAAGGCTTGAGTTAATATGTAGCATTAAGCAGAAAGAATTCACTGGAAATGGAAAACTTCAAGCAAATAAAAACATCTGAAAGCAAGAACAGGAATATTTTCTCGAAGCAGAGTTGGAATCTCTATCTATCTCTCCTTGCTATCTCCCCTCAGTTACCTCCTCTCCACTCCACAAACCCTACTCTATCTCCTACATGGTGATGTGTAAGGAGAACAGGGATCACTGGCAGGAGCAATCTGGAGCTGTCACTCATAGTTCTCACAGCAGAACAGATCTTCCCAAAATTTACAGTTAACTTGTAGAGACAGTGGAGACTCATGTATTACTATTGATTCTCTTACCTTTGTGCGGGGATGGACATGAGGATCTTACAGAAACAGAAATCAAAGTTTTTCAGTTTAACAGAATTTCTGTTTTCTATGTGAATCAGAAAATTCAACATTGTATTGCATATCAAAAAGACCTAATTTAAGACTTAGAAGTCTGATTTAGCTTATAAATTAAAATTACTTGTGAAACACATTATTTAAGATGGCCTTCAAGTCCTTGCTCTTAATCACATTACAAGAAAAACATGATTACTTCACATTTTTGACTCAAAGATTTTCTATCAGAAGGGATCTGATGATCACGTAACCTGACCCCATCCACCACATAGCTTCAAGACTCCTCTAAATTAAAGTCTGCATCCTGGCCAATAGTGCAGCTAAGCCAGACTGTGTCTCTGGAAGCTGATCTTGATTTTAAATTTTCTGTTCAGGCAACAATCCACTTGAGAGTTCAGTAAGATTTTTTCAGAGATAAATTCTTTTCCCTGGTGTACGTTGCCCCAAACCTAAATTTGTCTAATTCAAGACTTTGAATTTTGTTAATCTTTGCCATAAAAATGCCATTAAAAAGTAAAGATTCTTGTATGCCATTTTTCCGTTCTTGCATAAATTAAAAGAGTTCATGTGCAAGTCCCTCATTTTATACATTTTGTATATGCAAGCATATTTTCCAATCCCTTAAGTATATCCAAAGCCCACTTTGAACTTTTCCAATACCTTTTTGAATGGAGAGCAGCGGAACTCTCTGCATACTCTACACATGGCAGAATATCACGGGCATCAGTGAAGAAAACCCGAGGTGTTTTTCAGGGCTGGATGGGAACGGAGGCGTGCAGAGGGAGCTGTGCAGTCCTGCTTTCTCCTGTATCACACACACAGGGCACACGCCAGGCCAGACCTTGCTAATGAACTGCTATATCCCTGGCACCTTCCCATTCCCTTCACAGAAAATCTGTGCCTGGGCAATGTAACCTCCTCACTTTTTTTTCCTATTCTTCTGATTTTAGTCCAATGGTCATTTTAGCACTTTGGCCATAGATCGCTGTAGGAGATCCATGTGTATCTGATTATCCATCATAAAATCAAATTGTTTTCAGTCTCTATTTCCCAGCATGGAGTCTCTTCCATCCTACAAGTGTGGCTCACACTGTTCCTCACGGTATGGGCTTACAAAACAAAAACAAAAGCAAAGTTTCGTTTTATCAAAAAACACAGATTGTTCTGTCAATTTATGAGTCTCATTTATCATTTAATTGTACCTCAGCCGTAGTGACATAAGAAAACTTTATCAACAAATTGCTACTTTTCTTATGTCTCATTAATTCTTATGTCTCATTAATAAAGATGTTAAATAATGCAGAGGAAAAAGAACCTCTCAAGCAACAAACACTCACCATGATGATTCCCTGTTTAGACCTATAATGCTTATTATATTTTAAATAAATTCATAGGTGTCAGGTGTTAGGTGTTACTGTAAGTCCTTTCAGAAAGTTTATCAACAGTATTAATGTGATTGAAGAGAACTTGTAATCTGATCAAAAGTTGTTATCAAATTAGTCTGACAAAAATTTATTTCTGAGAAGCCCATGTTGATAGACATTAATTATGTTTGAGCAGTTTTAGCTTGATAGGTCCTTAATTTATTGAGTTATTTCTATTATCATTTTAAAATATTGGCACTGGAAAAATATTTTCCAATTTCAAGCCTTCAATAATCAACATGAAATGCCCAAGTGAATCTTTTACCAGTTCTTCTAAAACTATCAGACGGAAGCTAATTAGACATGCAGGTTTTAAAATGTCTAATAACTTCTCTGTAACTGGTTAAAATTAAAAGGATTACATCATCGTATCATATGACTGTACCATCTGGCTTTCCCCAAAAGCAGACACAATGTTACTGAGATTCTGTTTTTCATGAATTCTTATTTATTCTTCTATTGTCATACAGTTAAAGAACAATATTATTATTGGGATTTCCAGTGCAATTTAACTCCTTTGGTTACCTTTCAATCTTAAAGCTGCTAAGAGCATATTTTGCCTTTGCCAATTTACTTCCACAATTTAATTTCTATGATTTCCAGGACTTTTTTTTTTTTCACTTCCCTGCCATGACTTGTAAATGCTTCTCATTTTACTTTGACCCATACTGCTCTCAATTTAGTTCACTGTGACAACATCATTCAGAAGTATGTTATTTGGGCAGCTAGTAAAGTATTATTCAACAAATGGACAATTACCTTTCTCATTTTTCTGTTTACATTTTCCTCCAGTTGATTGTCTCAGAATTATTTTCAGCTTTATGAAACTGACATTTTGAAAAGCATGAAATGTCTTTCATTCCCAAGAATATGTGTTACTGACAGAGGCCACAGTAAAAAATGTAATCAAAAAAAGAAACAGTTTCATCTTAGCAGTCACTAATGTTATACTTCTGTAATTAATTCTACACTTCATAGGCTCCCAAATGAAATTCTGTCACTCTTTTTTTGAGATATGAAACTGCTATATATAATTTTAGAGATTCAAAGGATGCCTTAAAATCAGCAGCCTATGTCGTATGCAGCATATGTCTCTCAAACTGCTGTCCGCCCATACAAATATTTGTTTTTGATACAGACTGTAGCTATAAAGCCAGTGGCCTTATTTTCTAATGTGCTTGGTACATTTTTAGTACACCAAAGCTAGTAATCTGTCTTGTGCTATATCAGTGTAACTTTGATCTATAAATACACAGGATCCTTTTCTTTTTTCTCAGTTGTCAGTTATTTGAATTTGGGTAATGCCATTTTAGAACAGTGTCTCTCTCCTCCTGCTGTATTTTTCATTCAGTCCTCTCAGTATGTAGAGTTATAACCACTACATGGAAATGAATACTGAATCATGGGAATCTTCCGATACAATTTAAGAATATCTAGTTCTGATTTGTGCTTATAAACATTTCAGTTGCAGATATAGCACATAACAAATGAAACGTTGTATGTACTAGAAGAAATTAAGTCACAATTAAGTGAAATTATTCATCATTTTTACATTTACTGATTATACGGGACATAGATACGTTCCTGTCATGGGCCAGGTAACTTAACTGAAGTCTGCATGAAATGTAGAAGAGCAGATATTCCATATTTTTCTTTTGCACTACCTTTTCTGACAATCATTCTACTGGTTATAATAAGTATGAAGTATGACTGAGTCTAGACAAAGGTGTTAAGAGCTTCTATTAGTAAGTTCCTTGGTACAGCTGTCACTATTTTTTAAGGTTGCTATGGAGACCTACTAGTTTGAGGCATCACTGTTTCAATGATCTTCTGTGGCAACACTGCTTTGGCTCCAATGCTACCCCAAACAACCAAGAATGTCCTCCAGGATACTTTATCTCTGGTGGAACATAATGAAATATCTATGCAATTGCCTAGAATATGGTAGTGAGCAATAAGCCTTGCTTAAGGATCAAGCTAACAATCTATTCAGTAAAATTGCTATGTGAATGAGTTTCATAATTTGGATTTCAGTAAAAAGGTGGATGAATATACATGACAAAACTGAGGCACAAAATAGGAAAGGCGATGTATTTCATCAAAATAATTTGTTTATGCCTTCCTAATATTTTAGATTTTAAACTTCAACACCAGATCTTAGCTGGAGAATCTCAGGCATTTTAGAAGATAAAACATTTCTTCCTTTCCTCTTTATGTTCAAATGGAAATTATTGTTTTCTTTTTCTCTTTTAGATAATCATTGCTTTGTGGAATTGTGGAAAGGAAAACATTTTAGGAATTGCATAGACCATTGACAATAGTGTCAAACTATGAAGATCATAAGCCAGCTTTAATATGGCTAAAGCATACAGCTATATATACGGAAATGAAAATCTCAGAATGCAGCCACGTGAAATGCTTTGTTCAGAATTTAAAAACTCAGGGTCTGATATGGCTTTTGCCTACTAACTGTGCTATAATATAAACAGCCAGGGTTACTCGGCTTATGGCAATGGTTCCACTGCATAAAAAGTCCTGCCAGGCTGGGAGTGAGGTGGGAGGATAAACTGAAGAGTTTCCTTCCTGCCACTTATTTTCACTGATGCTCTTCAGCTTTTGGTTACATCCTGCATCCTACTTCTCTTTTTAAGCGGAGCAGCTTTAATGATGTTTTATTAGAAATAAATTTTGGCCAATATTGGCCACAATTTGCTGAACAGAAAAGCACTCAGTGCAGCCTTTTAGAGGCAGAAAAAATGAGAGTGCTTCAAGTCATAACCAGAAGGCAAGTTAAGCAAACAACTGCGATACTTTAGGCTCTCCAAGCTGCTCTCCAAGCTAGGAAAGTGACAATCTGCTTTAGTGCATGTTCTAAAAGAGCAAAGAAGAGCTGCTTCTCTGAACATTTATCCCCATGACTTCGACCCACTTTGTCAGCAGAGCCATGCAGACTCCTTCACACATCTCTGCAGCCGCTCCAGCGAGGGTCTGAAGGAACAAGGGCTGCCCCACCTCCTCTTGCTTCTTACTGTAGGCAGCATTCATACCCTGGGCTTGCTTTTCTGTGGCTCCGAGGTAACTCTCCACCTCCATCTTCAGCATCAGTGTAGCTTTTCTGCTGCTTCACTGAAGCCTGATAATTAAAAAGAAGGAACAAGAAGATTTCTGTTTTTCTTCTTAATACTTTACTTTTCTTCTTAATACTTTCTTTTCTTCTCAATATTTTATTTCGATATTTGGAAGTAGGGCCAATAGTCATCTTCAATTTTTAAGATGTGCCCTGCTATTTATTTTCCTAATGATGCACACTATGAGTTAATTTTCTTTGCAGGTGTTTTGTTTGCTTTGCCAATATATTTGCTATTAGCTTACCTCTTTCTAAGTACACAGACCCCATGACAGTCATCTAAGATTTTTTTTCTAGAAAATTCAAGTAGAGTGTGTGCATATTTGAGCTTTCACTTCAGTAACAGCCCTTGTTATGGATGGATGGATGGATGGATGGAAGGAAGGAAGGAAGGAAGGAAGGAAGGAAGGAAGGAAGGAAGGAAGGAAAAACTAAACTAAAACCATTTCAATTCAAATTATTTGGATTCTCCGCATGGTAAAGATACTTGCTTATGGCAAGCCTTCATTGAATCACTAGTTCCTGATAAGATTTTCAACTGATCATTAACCAGCTGATACACCAAAGATACAGGCGCTTAACTAAATTACCTGACAGAGAAATCTTTATAAACACAAGGGAAAGTCTTATTAACATAAGGTATATACTTTCATTTTCCGAAAAACAATTTTACATAGAATATTTCTATTGCAATTCAAGAAGATAAAAAGGTCAAATGGCAACATCTGGTGTAAAGAGGCATTGCATAGGCCATATGGACTAATATGCACTATATTTTGCAGGGTACAGAAAATGATAAAAAATGTTCAGTGAAAACAGCCAAATAAATTAGCTCAGTTTGATAGCAAAGATCTGCCATTTTTGGTCTGCAATATGAAAACAGTCAATATTGCTATATATTAAGATTAAAACGTGGAGTAGTGCTTCCTGATCACTTGACCAACCTGTGTCAGACCAAAAGTTTGTCTACCTGGTGTCTCTAAATTCTCTCTCAATTCTCTAATTCTCTAAACTAGTCTTTCTACAATCATCCTCTAAACCTTTCTTTAAAGCAATAGAGACCTGTGATAATGTGAGAAAATAGTGATTGCATAAGTAATGCTTGACTTTGAACAAAAACAGTCAGCAATATAGCATTCTAATAGTACAGTTAAAACCTAAAGTATTTATCTGTTTGAATGCTATTAAGAAGTGAAGTGTGGGCTTTCTGGTATTAATTCAGCCTCTGAAAAGAAAAGCAAAGTCGACATAGTTACAGTAGGTAAAATCGTAATAACTGAAGCCTTGAATAAAAATAAAATTCTACCTTTCTGATGATTTTGTTCCTAAACCAGGAGAACAAAAGCATTGTACTTAATGTTGGGAAAAAGTATTCATAGAATCTCTCAAACCTTTCAAAAATATCCCCAGAAATAGAGATATATTTCTGTCCAGTAGCTAAAAGCTGTGTTTTGCAGGGGAATATTTATGTGAGTCAGAATTTATGCAAGTCGAAGGCATCTGTGGAAATGTACTTCTTATACAGAACTGATATGAGGCTAAAAATGATTGTAGACTAGTTGCACCCAAATGTTTGATCCCTATAGCCTCTGATGGACTTTTTACTCCCAGAGACTGATACGTGTCCCAAAATGAAAGTGGAATAAACTAAATGAGATTAATCAGCCGGAAAGGGGAAGGGGAAGGGGAAGGGGAAGGGGAAGGGGAAGGCGAAGGGGAAGGGGAAGGGGAAGGAAGGGGAAGGAAGGGGAGGGAAGGAAGGGAAAGGAAAGGAAAGGAAAGGAAGGGAAAGGAAAGGAAGGGAAAGGAAAGGAAGGGAAAGGAAAGGAAAAAGCTTCCAGGATTTGAGAGAGAAATTCCTGAAAAAAAAATGCTTCTTAATGGACTGTAGTTCTGTTTCTCTCAGACCTCATCTATTACTCTTTGAAAATCAGGTGGACATGCAACAAAAGGTAATATCCATCTTTTTTGTTTGTTTGTTTTTCTAGGACTTAACTTCCTATTAATAAATGGAAAAAAATAAAATCAAAAAAGACTGTTAGGAAAATGTTTGCAGCAGTGCATGCTATCATTTCTTCACATAAACGATGAGGTCCAGTATGTTAACTGGCATTCTATACAGTGTTTGAGATTCTTTTTACAAAACTACATTTAACATTTTTGTTAGTACAAAAGCAGAAGCAGAAATGAAAATATGTCATCCAAGACAGATAAATTTTCATGAATTTACTATTAAAGAACATGTTCGTAAAAATATATTCTTATGTCTAATTCAGATGAATGGCAAGACGTTTTTAAAAAATCTGCCAAAATATGACTAGGATAAGAGTGAAATTTACAAATTAAGACATCAAGGTTTATCTGGTTAATTTAATGTTTTGCTGCACTAAGAAAAGACTCAGGAATCTTTATGTTAGAAAACTATTTTGGCTTCACAAATTGGATTGCATCATATCAGAAGGTTTTAAATAAGTGTTACATAAATGTTCAGTGTTTTTACAATCTGATCTGTGGCACTTATGGAAATCATAAATGTGTAATGAAAATGATAATAAAGCCACATTGTAAGCAGTGTGTAAATAAGTAATGAGACTTCCTTTCAGTAGATACTCATAGAACTTACACATTAAATTATTATTGTTCTAATACCTCCATCTACAGAAACCAGCAGCAGACCAAAAGAAAATGGAAGGAAGATACAGCATAAGATTTGCTGCAGTCTGGAATTACTGGAGAGAGCATAAGCCTGACAGACAGATACAGTATGCAGGGAGAAGTGAAAGGATTTTTTTCATTATGTCTATTTTGTCACATTTTCTATTTTCTCCACTTTTAAATATTTATTACACTAGTTAATCCTCAAACAAAACCTACTTGAGCCTTTGATATCAACTTTTTAGGAAAACAAAAACAAAATATAATTCAAAGCCTTGGCAAGCTTGTAGCCTCAAGAAAGCGTGAATATTTTATTGTCCTTACTTTGGTGCTAGAATTAACTAAAAATGCACATCTATGCTCATCTGTATAGTTAAACACATATATAATTATGAAAATTTTAGGATGGACAAAGATGTCTTTTTTTTAATTAAAAATGAAAATTTTTTCATTTTTCAAATTTTGGTTTTGTATTTCATTATGCCTTTTGAAAAATCTTAATTGAAAAGCTGAATGTTCAGTCAAAGAATAACTTATAGTACTAACTAGAGATCACAACAGAGAGATCTAAGTTCATGTTCTATGGTCAGATTCTCACCTCTGTCTCTATTTCTCTTGCCAGTTTTTAACCCCAACTGACAGTTCCAACTTTGACAGAGAAGTCTCAAATTCATAGTTTTCTGGAGATTTTTGGGGAAAATGCTTTTCTAGCTGACAAGCCTGAACTCTGTTTGATACTGAAAGAAAGAGATGAGCCTTCTTTCAAAGAGATAATAAGAGATAAAACAAAAAAAAATAAAGCATAATTCTTCGGACTTTTCTACCTACAACACTAGTATCTTTTGATGACATCTTTTGGTTGTCTGCTAAGGGTTTCTCAGAAGGGTTTTCTATTTCCTGAGAAATAGTTTGTCATAGATGTCATTGAAAGACTATGGAAACATGAAAACAAAATCTCATAGTGAATACGTAAAAGCACAGCCATTCTGGTACTTCTTAGATCTAAACTCAGAACTTAGAAACTTTACTGATAAACTGAGGTATAAAATCTTCATTTTCAACATGCATTTTTTCTTTGTTTCCGTGTGGTTTGAATTTCCTTTTTTTTTCTCTCTCAGAGAAATAAGATAAAAGAGAATTCTTTTACATTTTTCCACACAAATACATGCAAAATGAGTTTTTAGAGAAAAGACTTCTTGTTGAATGATATTTCTATAGATTTTAAAATTTAGTCAGAAGTAAGAATTAGAAATATGCAAACAGGTTTTTGAATAACATCAACTAAATTCAAACAAATTCACCGTCCAAATGAAGATAAAATCAAAGTCATTTACTTCTGAACTATATCTTCTATTCTGAAGATGCTTTCCCAAGCAATAGAGCAAGAAACCAATGTTAAAGAATAGCAGTCATTGAAATCAAATAGTAGGAATTAAAATCAAGGGCCAAGGAATTAAAATCAGTCGCTACATCTGTCATCTGTTTATTTGTTGTTTTGTTTTACTTTAAGTTTGTTTACTTGTTTCCTTGTTTCTTCTGTTTTTATTGTTGCTGCTGTTGTTTTGTTTGTTTGTTTGTTTTTCTTTTTTCCTGTACAGTTAGTAAATAGTACACTGGAGGCCCAGTCTCTAGTTTAGCCATCCGTATGGCCAAGCTCAGAATTTTTGTTTGTTTGTTTGTTTTTGACGTTTAAAGAATATGCTGGTGATTATCCATGAATTCAAATATGAATTTACTGACATTTGGCACACTTCACTGTGCTAGTTGCATTTCCTGGTAACTTCCTGGGACACGCAATGACAGACTGCACAGATCTTTCGGAAAAACGATTTTTTCCTCAGGAATGCACTGTTTTTATGCAACTGCTTTCTGTTGTGTTGTAGCTTATGCTGGTTTACAATATCATTCACCTTGTGATTTAAGAGGGAAATGTGCTTTACAATTTCAGTTTGCATAACCAGGTAATATAGTAAAAGGTTATAATTTATATATGAACCTGAGTTTGCAGTAACAATATGTGGCGAGCAGCAAATCAAAAAAAAAAAAACCCCCCCCAAAAAAAAAAAAAAAACCAGAGATCTACTCTATGTAAGATAAAGGAGGACCCAGCAGATAAATAATGGCATTAGTCAGGTGCAGCATTGTTAACCAGGGGAGAAAGGTGCACCAATTTGTCTCTGTCTCTTCTTCCGTTGCTACTATTCTTGTAGAAGCTGTAGCTATCTTTTATGCTTCTTGCTAAATTCTTTGTTTTTTCACCATATATAGGAAGATTTATATATGATGAATATATATTTTTTCTGTCTTAAAGCCAGCCCTACCTTGCACATAAAGTTGCGTTTCTTCAGTGACCATTAGCAAGCCTGTGTTTATAACCCTCCAGTCTCTAGTACCATCCTCTGTCCCTATTTTCAAGACTTATATTATCATTTTCCACTTGTACTCTTGGGGGCTCCTCCTGCATTGTACAAAGTATATAAATAATTTTGGAAAAGGAGTTGTGGAGTACAGACCTTTCCAACTATGTTTTGTATTCTGTAGGTTTCCTCTTAATTGCTGCCTTTGAATTTCATCCAACTTGGTGGTTTCATTACAGACTCCTTAACTGCAAAACAGCCGTGTTTTACTGGGAGGGATAACAAGTCCTCAAGAATCTTTACAGTTTAGTGATCAAAGTCATTTTATTGGTGTGCAAATAAATTCAATTCAAAGATAAATTCAATCTTTGAAGGGACTATAAAGTCCTTTCTACTATGCTAGTAGCAGACACAGAAATTTGGACATTGTTGCTTCCTGCTGAGCTTTTGAACAGAATTAACCATGGCTATAAATTATCTACCTCAGTGCTCTTGGTTTGCAGCATGGTCACCCTGGAAGGTAAAACCCTGGAAAATCTTGGTTAGAGGAATACTTAATCCTGATCAAAAAAATGCCTTCGTTCTGTAAAACTGCATTCCTGAACGTAGATACCTGGAGAACCTTTGATATACAACAAAAAGTTAAGCAAATTGAATTGTTTTCTTGGTTTATATGCATCTAAATTTCACCTACATTTTAAAGCAGGCAAAAAATATGCATTTTTGTTATTGAAGACTGAAGTATATCAAGGCAGGCTGGTAATTCCCTTCAGGAAACCAGTGCATATGACTTTTCTAGAAGGTGTACAGTCATTACAATTCTCTATAAAGATTCTGACTTGCTTATGTTTGGACACTCCTTGCTTTTGGACCATTTAGTGTCACCTTTGTGAGTGCAACCACTGCATACATGACAACTGAGGGTATACTAATAGCAATGGACGAGTTCAAAAAAGCAGTAGAAAAGGCAATTAAATTTAAGTAAAATGACATATTTTGCACATACAATGCTCACATCTTGCTACATTTTAAAAGCTAGAAAGAGAGATCTGCTACAGATGCATTAGTTTTCAAAATAAAGGAAATCACTGCTTCACTGGTATTCTGAAAACCTTCCTCTTTGAATGAGAAACTCAAGAAAAAATAGGGAATTAATGAATTTTACTGTGGAAATATAACTTAATGTTATAAAAATATTATGTACTAAAAATCACACTTTTAAAATGCTATCCTTTTTCTTTTAGGTAAAGTTATTTATGACATAAAACTGCACAAAACTTATAAAAAAATTAAATAGAGGGATTTTAGTAGTGAGGATGAACATCAGGTCATCTATTGAGAGTGTATATTACACTTGCTACTAGCAGCAGATAATGATTCACCTGTATATTGCAAAATCATTCTGGTTCTGAAACTAAATTTTAATCTTTTAAACATTGGTTAATATTATCAGTCCAAAGTCTTCTGGGGCTTTTAGTTGTCTGATTTAAATTAACTGCTTTATGCCAGCTTTTGTTACCATCCAATTAATCTTCAAAACCAATTAAGATAAAAGTCACCTATAATAATCTTATACTTATCATTAAACCTATAATTTTGCAATCTCATTTACCATTTTTGACCCAGTATTAATGACTCCTGATTAGAAATGAATGTACACTCTAGGGTTTGTTTCTGTGAACTGTTGATGCATTTGGAAAAGAATGTGTTCTTGAGGTGTATGATAGCTTCGCTAAATGTGGAGGTAAGTGAGTAATTTTCAGTGAACAATTCATTTGACAGGTTAAACTATTTTTAAGCCTACATGATATCTGCAAGCAGATCATAGTTTCTTAAAAATACCAATTGAAAGTGTCCAAGATATATCCTGTGCATTTTGTCCCACAGCTGACAAGATTTTGATGTGTATTGAATGCTTGCAAAGTTCTCATCAAACTATTTCCCAACATATTTCCTGCATTCTGCACCCATCACAATATGCCAAATGTTTTGAACCAGTGAACAGAGACTGAATATAGACTGAATTAAAACATTTAAAAATGAAAACTAATAAACTATAGAAATATTTCTTATTATTTATTCAAACATAGCTTCTGCTCCATAATTATACTAGCTCTACAGTCTGTGTTTACAGCTAAGACTTCTCTTTTAAGTGGCCTACCATCACTGTCCATTATGTTTAGACTGTCACATCTATCTATAATACAACATGACATTAAACAACATGAAGTACGTAATCCAGTTGATCATTTATTGTCAACATAGTTCATGTAAATGTATCTGAAAAGCTCCTCATTTCATAAAAGGAAGCCTTTTATTCTAATAGGCCTGAAAGTCAGAATACAGGTAATTTTTCATGTAAACTATTTTCTTTCTGACTGCTGAGGACTAGGCCCTTTTCTTGTTCTTATTTATGTATCCCAAACAACTATAATCACTGTCTGATCAGGCTTATTTTGGTTTGCCTGAAGGTAGAATGTAGCCAGTATATATTTTTAAGAAATATTTCTTTGAGACAGCTAGCCATACTTTGGGATAATCAGGAATATATCCACATACTATTTTTTTCTATAGATATGAATAATATAGATATCTCTAAAGTCTGGATTTATAAACCGAACTAATTTTTAAAAGTGAATATTTTGCCTTGTATTATCCTGACTACAAATATTTTACAACCTTACAGACCCTATTTGAAAATCTTTGCTGTGGACAAAACTATCAATATTCAATTAAAATTTTCAATATAAAATACCAAAAGTATTTAAAGTAGTTAAGTATGAATAAATATTAAACTTGGATTGTGTTAAAAGAAGATAAAAGATAAAGAAAGCAGCTCAGCCTTCTCTTGAGCTATTTGCCTGCTTATTTCATGTTTTATACACTTGGAATATTATTTTTTCTTCCTCTAAAACTACTGTCTCTGAATCAAAGGGCTTTCAGCTTATTGCATCAGATGAGGAAAGTTAGCAGCTTCCTAACTGGATCTGTCTTGACTATGATCCATCTCTTCATTAAACTTAAAAATCTACAGCCATAGAGAATTAAGCCTTAAGAGGAACTATAGAGGGCTCATCATTCAAGTAAATGAATGTTCTGCATGAGTGTTGGAAGGAGTAAGAGTAAAAAGAATGAACCATCTGTTTGGGAACTGACACAGAATTTAGAAGTCTATATTGCAGGTATAGATCATTAGTCAGGCCTGGCACTTATATGTTTCTGTGTATATTACAATGCCTTTCTGAAATTAAAATAAGGCAAGGGCTATACAGACCAGGTTGCCCAGGGTGAAATTAGTCTCGTTAGGGAGTAGAGTGAAATATCCAGAATTAGGGCAACTCATCTGCCCTAGCAGATGAATATGTTAACAAGATTGTGTTATGCAATTTTAGTTATTCTTTGTTGGGCCATCTGGCATTTTCCAGGAAAATTCTATTCATGTGCTGATGACCTAAGTTTAAATATAACATATATTAAAGAAGTCATCGTAGCAAGCTTTTCTTCTCTGTCACACCAACTGATTATATACAGAGAGGGGGAAAAATATATATAGAGAGTGGTTTTTTGTGTGTTTTACTATATTTATTTATTAATCATGAAAAAAATGTTGTGGATTTTTAGACTAGGCAAGAAATTAGGAAAGGTACAGCTTTGCTAAGATGAATAACATTCTTCTAGTCAAGGGTATGGGGAAGTAAAGTTTAAATGTATGCACACAAAATGTACCAAGGGCACTTGAGGTTGTTAGGAAATGCCCAAGCTAAGTTAAAAAAATCAAAGCCTCATTTCACTTGCTAGTGATATATAGTCACCACTAGTAGATGTTCAGCTCCTGGTAGAAATAAAGTACTGATATACTCAGTTCACCATGTGGAACAGAAGGATTTTAAACCTTGTTGCATTAATCCTTAGTATATTTATGTTTTATATTTTGGCCGGAGGAACTCACGCACTAGAGCTCAGAATGGAAGAATACATTGAAAATCACACACAAAGTGAAAGCTTGGCCGTAAGAGCTTGTCTAAAGTATTGTGAAAACCTGACTCGTATCAAATCAAGGGAAACTGCCATCTATTTCAAAGAACTCGTGATTCCATCTCAAAGATATAAATATTAATGTTAATGATCCCTGCAAGAAAGCTGATATACAAACTATTTGCTGGGTTTGTCCTCTTATCAGTTTGCAAAAATCTTATATTCTTTCAACTCTAACTCTTTATATATCAAATAATTACTGAGTGAATAGGTGGAGAATAATAAATTATACTCTAACAAGGAATCTTTTTTCTATAGATGAACTCAAAGAATATGTAACTTTATGTTTTCAATAAATTTTCTGTACCACAGGCCAGACCACTAGGAACTGAACATAAAAGACACTAGGTTGCAAAAGAAATTCTGTAACACACCTGAGGATATTCCTGAGGCTGCTCAGTCAAGATACCGGAGGAGTGTTTCCTGTTCAGACAGGAACAGGAACTTTCAGACAGGTGCTTTCATTTTTAGCTGT
>JAVCKT010021021.1:7240-49532 GCA_032273925.1 Rhynchotus rufescens
TTGCAAACTGTTTTTCGGGTGATGTTATCTTTTTTTTTTTTTTTTTTTTTTTTGCATAGATATTTTTAACTTTTTCAGGAAAGTTTTTCCTATGAACTACTAGGAGCCTGCTTCTATACCGTGTTGATTAGTTTCCCTCAGCACCAATCCTCTGCACCTTATGTGTATTACCCACAAGTGATATTACAGAGGAAATTAGAGAATAAACATTATAAGACAAAAGAGAGGGTCTGCTTTTATTAACGCTTCCCAAAGGTAGCCCAGAGGGTCAGGCAGTCTCAGGTTGGATCTAGACGTGGGTGGGAATGCTGTGAAGGCAGGAGGGATCCCCAGTGCTTCCCGTGCCCCTCTTGCCCCAGATCCCACAGGATGCGCAGCATCCACATGGGCAGCACTCCTGCCTGAGCTATCTGTTGGACACACACTTCTCCCTTCCCTTTTTCCGCTTCCTCTCCCAAAATCCCATGGTAAAAAAATCTCTGGGCTGGCTTTATCTTCTAGCTGGGGAGCTACATTGGAAAGACATCACTGCAGCCTTTCCCTTGGAATAGGTACGGGATTATTCAGGAGCGGAAGAACAGTTAAGTAAAATGAATGTACGCACAGCCTTAGGTAGGAGATAAATATAGATCACATTACACAGAAATATGCCTTTATGCTTACTATCTAAGGCACTCACACACTTTAGAGCACAAACAGTAATTACATTTTTCAAACTGATATTTAAGGAAAAGAAAAAGAAAAAAACTTTATAGAAAGCTCCCAAACACCTAACCATGCCCAAAACAAAATATATGAAGAAACTGGCAGCTATCCACTATTTTGGGTAGCAGCATGAAATAATAAAACTCAACCCAGCAACAATAATCTGCAATCCTTTGTTTTGTCCTCAAGGAAGCGGCGCTATGGATGTGGGCCAGGGAAATACTATCACATTTAGTGCTATGAATAAATAAAATTCACTAATCTAAGAGTTGTAAGGCTCTTTTAATTTGCTTTTACTTCCTGTTGTAATATGTCTTCTTTTATCTCCTTCCTATTTTTCTTGGCTGGAACATATTCAGACAGAGGAGATAACTGTTAATCAGAATAAGACAGCCAGGTGTTAACATTTTTCCAGCATAATAGCAAGAATGTCACTCTTCTAAACATATGTTTTTTGGCTTTTGTTTTTTTAACATGGTCAACATATGGTTATTTTTTTCAAGTTAGAAAATAAACTTTGTCACTTTTCAAAGAGTATTTTTGGTGCTAAGTTCAAGTGAACCATTTCAGTAAACCCAACTCACTGAAAAATTAAAAGGTCCTTTTGGAAAAATATGGTCAGTCCTACTACTGACCAGAATGGTCATTTACAATTAAATGACTCTATTTAACAGTTCCCTGGATCAGGTCAGGTACTTCAGTAATATTCAGGATAAAGGATCCCATCTTCTGACCAGCATCTTCTGGCCTAGTTCGGGGGTTCAGGTAGCTCTGAGGCATCTGGAAACTGAGGTCTGCATTATAGTTTCTCCAGAAAATAAAAAAAAAAAGGAGAGACAAAATGGGTTGACTGCCTGCATTTCACCAGATGATATTGAAAACCATTTGTCTTTCCAAACACCTTTGACATAGCCTGGCAATCAGCAAGTAGTAAATGGGGAACAGGCACATCTCACCCTTCTTCAAGGAATTTGTGACCACCAGAATGACACTGGATATTCCCTGATTTTACTTATAAGCCCCTCCGAGGTACTTTAAACTCCCTATTTATTTCTGCTTTCTTGGGACTTGGTTACTGCATAATTTTAGACTGGGAAGACAGTTACTACTGCTGGAAGGTATGTAAATGAATGCAGATTTGTGCAAAATCTTTCCTGCTCGCACATCCTGGCAGGGTGCACATGGGTTCTGCTCAGAATAGACTTCCCATTCCTGCCCACCATGCGCAACGCTGCGCAGGGACCTCACCAAGGACAAGATACTGCCGCGGATCAGGCAGGTCCCTTGGCATCAGAGAGGGCCTGACAGGCAGCAAGGGAAGACAGACTGACAGAGACATCTTCGTGTCAAATGATCTCGCTCTTGATTTAATGGCAGATAATTCTCTCTGACTCCAATGGAAATAGCATCAAGCGTTTCCTAGACCTTAGCCCTGAAAGAAAAGACATTATTTAATTGGCTTTGGAGATTCCTATTTGACTTACTCGGAGCTAGTCCATATTCATTAGCTCTATAAACTGCTGCTAAAAGCACTGGAATTTTCCTATAAACTGTGTAAGGAGGCCCTGAGGGCTGGGTGGCTCTGGCAGGCTTCAGACCTGGAGCCAAGCACTTGAATTCACTCCCAAACTGGCCTAAAGTTGCTGGCCTTTCTGCTGAAACACCAGCCAGCCGGACCTCTGCTCTCCTGCTCTGTCACCAGTGCCTTGCTGACTGCCCGCAGCAAGAGCCCTTGGCAATACAAAATGTGCACATTAACAGGCAGGGGGTTCTGAATAATAGATTCCAATACAGTGACCCCAAAATGGGGGATGAGTAAAAGCAATCTCACAAAGTAAGCTCAGTCATAACCCTATTGCTTTAATCAAATCCCCAACACTGTATTAAGGTTAAGGAAGAAAGGAAAGATATAAGACTTTAACCCTCATGGTGAGGAGCTTCTTCCAGGCTTTGCTATGGGTGCCCAGCAAGCTGTGCCATCATGCAGTGTCGCTCATGTTATGGCCATGAACCATATGGATCTCTACAGTAGGATGCTTCACAGTCTGGAATTGTGTCCTCTCGCCACTGCTTCTTGTAGCATTTATTAGGTAAAAAAAAAAAAAAAAAAGTATCACTTCAAATAATCTGCTGCAATTCTAAAGATAAAACCCACCAGCAGTAGCAACAATGACATTGATACCCCATACCCTGTGCTCCCTTTCCTCTTGCAAAGGATGCAATGTGCAGAATTTTGGGCTGCTGCATGGTGATTTACTCAGTAGCACCTTACCGTTGTTATTACTGAAATGCTGAGATGTTTCTAAGCCCGTGGGAATGCCTGTTTGTCTCTAGCAGAGAATGTAGCAACAATCAAGCGGCAGACAGACTGCGCGAGGCTGAGACAGTCACAGAGGATTCACAATCTCTGTCTTCTTTCTATATAACCATCAGCGTAGTCAAATAAGAAGAGATATAAGAAGAGGATCATCTGGGACTAGAATCCTAGCAATTTACTAGACACCATTCCAGAGGGAGCAGAAAGGACAAAGTCATCAGAGAGATGGCTTTGCCTAATGTTAATACAAAGCAGCAGCTCCCAGTTGGTTTTAAAATTAGGCTGGAAAGAGTTGGCTGGTTTCTTTCCCTGTTCTCAACCCCCCTCCTTTTTTCCTTCTTTTCATTTGGGCATCTCCCATCTCCAGTTCCAGGCTCTGGAAAGAGACAGGATGCCCCACTGCTTCTCTTCTGGACCATCCTAAACTCAACTGTTACCCTGAGCATTAAACTCAAAGCCATCCTACAAGGAAGTGTTAATGTCATTCTCAGGCTCAGTCTTTTCATGGTCTTCTTTCCATTTAAGACAAATATCTTGGTTCAGCACCACCTGCTCCCCTGAGTCCCGCCTAACAAGGAATAAGGTGTATGTGCAACAGCATTTCCACTTCACTCTCCAGCTCTCTTGAGGTCAAGTTTTGATACAGGCTTCACAGGCTGCACAGATTTGATGCTTTATTCACTGAAGGAAGGCAGACTTCTGGCTGAACTGACTTACAGTTATGTGTGAAAACCAGGCAAAATCCTTAGTGTTACACATCTCATATAAAACCATCTGACCCTCAACAGTTTTAGTTTAACATTACCTTTAGTTTTTCTGTTTTTTAAATCTACAACTTAAAGTTCAGGACTCTTAGTACAATCACATAGACTGAAAATACTGAGGTAGTTAATATAAACCATGAGTACCTCAGAAAAATATATATTGCCTGTCAATGGAGTGACATTACAGAGGACCTTATGACGGGTAGATTCGGATTTAGTGTTCCCAAAGATGCAGAGGTGCTGACATTCCAGGATTTTTTTTTTTTAATTGTTATAACAGTTAAAGCCAAATGCAAAGTAGGGATCTAGTTTTGGGTTTCCTCTCAGCTCTGATAGAGGTGTGATTTAACAGGCTTTTTTGCTCCTAACGAAACCATTGACGACTGACCTCTGTTTCTAAGTAGATCTTTACTGTATGACATTGTTGCTGTTGGAGTATAATAATGACCAGTAGAATTACAACTGCTCCC
Organism: Rhynchotus rufescens; assembly: GCA_032273925.1. Taxonomy (NCBI): domain Eukaryota; kingdom Metazoa; phylum Chordata; class Aves; order Tinamiformes; family Tinamidae; genus Rhynchotus; species Rhynchotus rufescens. The sequence goes on from JAVCKT010021021.1 coordinate 11,497, forward strand.
CCGTCCCCCTCAAACCAAGTAATGCCTAAAAAGCAGAAAGGAAAAGATAACGGAAGAATTGCATCATTTATCTGAACAAGATTTAGTTAGGATAAAACACCTCCATTTCGGGGAGTCTGGGTTTAATGCATGAAAGACTAGGATGTTCCTAAAAGGTTCAATAGCAAGAACTAAGAAGGTGGTTAAAGGATTTGTGGCAATGAATGCAAAAGTCGACTTTGATGCTTGACAATGTACTTTCAATTCTAGCAAAAAGGGAACATGGTGTAGAGGTTTAGGGTTAAGCACCTCCAGTTGCCTGCTGCTTGTGGATGTGCAAAATAAGTGACTCTACTGCTTTGAGCTTTGAGCATTTAAAGAAACAGTGAGTGGAATTTCAAAGCAGACGGGGTTGTAGGTGAAGTCATCTCAGCAACCATTCAAACAACCGGGAAAATTGATCAGCTGCTGCAGCTGTTCTTTGACTAAACATCAAACAAAATGATACTGGAAAGAAGATACCGTGTCCTTTGTTAACATGATAAAAAAAACACTGGAATTGCCAAAATCACAAGCGTCCTAGGAAACAGGCCCCAAGTCTGGCTTTCTATGGAATGCAGAGCAAACAGCAAAATGTATTTTGAAGTGGCAGAAATGTGCTTTGCAGAAGTCCCACCAATGGACACTGAGGCAGTAACTGAAATGACTGGTGCAAGTGAAGGCCATTGCTTCCGAAGGCAACACGACATTTTCGTGTTGCAGGAGGATAGGCAGGAAGCACAGAAAATCAGTTTCCCTTGCCTAAAGCATCAGACTGACATGAGCTGCTTCCCTGTCATTCACAAATGGACATACTTTGTTCCCCTACTGCTTCTATTCAAAATCCTAATTTGATAGAGATGTCAAATCACCAGGTGATACCTTCAAGGAACCATTCAGAAGCATTCTTGTTTTCTAATTTTATTATTTTTAAACGGGTGCTCTCAAGTTCCCCTGGCTTGCTTGAATAAGTTCCATGATCACTACTGCTTGTATAAAACACTTGTTTCTGGAAACTTGCTTTATTTCTCTTTCCCTGATGACTGCTCAGACTCCTGCACTGAACACAATCAAGAACTTTTGCTTTCACTGCACCTTAGGATATGTAGTGGTCTTGTGAGGATATCAGCTGAGCACGAACCTTTCTGAGGTAGCTGAGGTAGCTTTCTGAGGTCACCCACTCATGGGTTGGTTGCAAACTATTCTACACTCCTGGTTTGCTCTGTTGCATTTCCAGCTCAATGAAATCACTGTTGACAGCAGCTATTAAATCTATTAGTTACAGAATGGCAGTGAAGTTGTGAAACTTCTCTAGGATATTTTGGTCACATTTTTATGCCCCTGATTGAAAATGGTTGAATGGAAGAATGTCAAGTTTCATAACAACCACAATGGTTACATAAGGTAGGTAACTAATTTGTGAAGCTCTGTCTGTCTTCTGCAGACACCTAAGCTCCCTAGACAGTCATTGGAGAGGCACCTATGGACCTGGTTCTTCTTCTGCAGATATGAAAGACATTTGCTTCGCTCCACAGAGAGTTTAGATGGTTGTAACACAAGAGTGGGTTCCCCTTGATCATGCACCTGGGTCCAAATGCCTATAACTTCTGTGAGGGATGTCATACAATCATACAATATCCCATCTATCTATAGCAAGTGGATAGTTGGCTCTGAGTTCACTCCTACAGAGGATATACCTTAAAATCATTCAACCACAAATTAGTTTATGACTGCAGTATTTGTCTGCAATGTTTGCAAGCAGAAGATCTGACAGCTAGAAACACACGTTAAAAATTATGTCTGCTTTTTACTCTCGAACAGTAGATGTCTGCTCTGTCACCCTCATGCACAAGCAGTTGATTGACAACCAAAATGGAGGAAAATAAATACATGCTGTGAGCGTGAACATCTTTGTGCTTTGAGCTTGGATGTTTAACTTTGAGAAAATTAGGTGATGCCTGTCTGGTTTTTTAGATATTATCCTCCTAGGCAAATATACAATACTGCTGGAAAAAAATAGAAGCCTTTATCCAGCTCCTATTAAAATTATTCAAGCTATTGTCTTCCGCTGGAGCTGGATGGAGCTCTATAGAAATATCTTCAAACTACACGTCATATTCTTTCAGAAGTAGCTACGTCCCTGTGTTCTTGCAAGTGTTGGTTGTAACGTCGGGTAAATCTCACATGAAGATGCTGGAGATTTATGAGTTGCCATTGTTGTTTTTGTCTGTGCTCTCCTAAGGCCACAACCTCTGGAGCTCACTTGTCTAACATTTTCACAGCGCACAATTCTGAAATCCTGTTTGTTAAAAATACTACATCACAACAAAACCTTTGAAATAATACCAGGAGACATTGCTCTTGCCTAACCTCCGAGAATCACGTGCTGTAATTCTGCTTAAGGAAAACTAATCATATGCAGCATATGAGGAAAAGAGCTGCATGCAGTTTGAGATGACATGATCATTTGCATTGGAGGTAAAAATGAAGGGCCATTAATTTTATAGCATTAAATGAAGAGAAGTGTTAGACCTCTATAATTAGCTTCAATGAATACACTTCAAAGACATCTTCACAAATGAATGTAGGAAATGTGTATCTATATATACTGTTGAGAGAAAATTATTTTATTCAATCCAACCTCATATACTGTACCTTCGCAAATGTAAATATATTTGCCTTGGCAGATTTCTTGGTCTTTAAAATTGATGTAATTGCTCTGCCCTGTTAATGGACATAATCCCAAAATGACAATATAAAGGTCTCATTGTGACTGTTGATCTCCAGTCATCTCTGAATATAAGCTAAGATTTAAAGCCCATGTGAATTCTTCAGTACCTGCCACATTGTCCAGCTAAAACAGCTTATCACACAGCCACTTTGAACGTACTTAAACCAGTTTGTGCTAAAATTACATGCTTGTTTTTAGTTTCAGGGGTTTTTCTTGTATTTCAGATTTTGGTTTTGCTTTTGTTATATTTTTGTTTTTGTACTGGGAGAGCTTTGCTGCAAATGGAACCATTCATTGCAGTGCTGTAATCCAGTTTCATGGAGAGGTGCTCCACAGAAGCCAAGAGAAGCAATCAAATACAAAAGGAGCATGAAAGAGTTGCCATTTTAAAAATAACTAAAGAAATCTGAGACTTTGTCAGACCTAACTCAGGAGAAGGGATACACAAATTCTTCATGGAAGGTGTCAATGGATTATGGGAACAAAATATGGAAACCAATAAGGCCAAGAGCTTGAAACAGAGACAAGAAAAGTGCTGTAACCATGGGAGCCCGGGGCTGCCGTGATAGACCAAATGAAAGTTCATTTCACTTGATGCCCTTTCTCTGATGTGATGACCTTTACAAATGTGTTGTTACAAAGACATTTCTATTGGATTAAGCCTCCCTTCCAAAATATTTGATTCCACTACTTCAGGTAACTCTGATATCTGCACAAATTCTTGATATACACAGAAATACCAGTCCTTTTAAAAGTATTTTCCTCATAGGTTTCCTTAGTTACATTTCTACCTTTACTTAAGCTAAATACTTTCTTCTTCTCACTGGAGGCTGCATAAAGTGTAAATGGTCTTCATGTCCCTTCAGTAAACTAACCATTGACTGCTACCTTGCCCCTTCTTAGTCACCTTTCTGAGTTTAGGAAAGCCAGGCCTTCTGACCTGTCAGTTTTTTCAATGTATTTTTCTACCGACTAGTAAATTTGGCTGGTGTTTTCCAAACTATATTAGCCAGCCAACCCCGCTTAGAAATCTCATTTCTTTAGGACAAGCTGAAAATCCCAGTCTCAGCATAGACCGCTGAGGTCTCTTCTGGCTTGTGTCACGCAGTCAAGGCAATTCTTGACTGACCTTTCTCCACCGTATCAAACCCTCCTCTCCTCTTGAGTCCTCTTGCCTCTGACACTAGGAGATTTCTTGTCATTCTGTCCCAGATTCTGCTGGGATGGAACCTCCCTTAAATATCTGCCAGGCACTCCGATTTTCTCCTTGATCTCCTTCCATCTCTCCTTCACTGTGATTCCTACTCGTCAAAGGTCATTCTTTGACCTGCACCTGAGAGTGCAGGTGTTACAGTGGACAGCAAAGAGCTAAAACCTTCCCATTAACACTACCCTTTGCTTTCTGAAACCCCATCTCATGTTGCAGTTGGGGCTGTGATGCCCTACAGCCCACCAGCCTCTCTAGACTCCAGAGCTGGGTCTGTCCTTGGTAGTGATTCCATCGTATCTCCTTATCTGTCTGTCCTTATTAACCAGCTGTGTTTAGTCATGTATTTTGCTGTGCTAATACTGCCATAGTTATAAACAGAAATAATGGCATGGCCAAGGCAAAACATTTGAAATATATATAACACTACGAAACAATTAATCAGCTTCTTACCTGATATATTTTAGCTAAACATTCATTTAAATCAGTCCCCCTCACTGGGGACAAATTCAGTCCAGCATCTTACCAGAATATAAAGGACATTCCCTCAAGAGTTCCCTAGGGCTAATTCTGTTGGACTTGTAGAAACAACACAAACCTACTTGAGTGAAGGAGAATATGGAGATAGAGCAGCAAAAAATTGAGGTTCTTGTGGTAATTAGACCACACACACACACACACAAAATGTAACTTTGGATATCTTTCATCTCTTTTTCCCTTTTAACTTTTCAGCTTTCCTTCTTAAGACTGTAAGATTTGTTCTTACCCCATATTTGTACAGCACTTAACAAAACAGGGCACCCATGACCACTAGAATTAACAATGAACCTCCCAAATCAGTAAATCTCCTACTCCTCCCAACTCCTGCGATGGGCCTCTTGATGGTCCTTCTGATTTGTGGGTTGAAAAGCAGGTATGACACAAGAAAAAGAGAAAGAAAAGAAGTGTCACCAGGCTGATGTACACCAGGTTTGCTGTAACACATCCCTCAGCAGGCATGCACCCACTGAGCCTCGTGGGACCACCCATAGGTGGTGGTGGCGGCATCCTGCTGGTCACCAAGCTCCTCCTGATGCTCTTCCAGCTTTCAGGTACATGATATACATAAGAGGTTCTCTTGAAGATTTTCTCTCCAATGGCTTCTGATTTCTTTGGTTTATCATTCACTTTATAAATGTGAAAAAGCATATGTCTGAAAAAGGATGATCTGGAGTTTTTGGCTTAACAATTACATAATGATTTATTTACTAGAACAGGAATTACAAAACCCCAAACATACTAATGCCACACACTGTTCTTATTACAAAAAAAGTCACCACTGTTGATGAAGGAAGATGAAAAAAAATCCCTCTCCCACAACCCTACCTAAAGACACCTCGCTGTGTTCCAGACAGCTTTGTCTACTATCCATTTCTCCTATCATTCCTAGGAATTAATAACTTAAGGCACTTTTACTAATAACTTTAAATTTTGATACACTTTTTGTGGATGTTTTCTTTAGGCTGGGAGATTCTGATCCTTCATCCCTCAGATGACAGCCAACACTCAGCTCCTTCCAGATACATAATATCATTTGATTTTAAACGACCTATAACAAATGAGCTGTTTTTTCTATTTCTCCAAATAAATTATATTTAGGTTCACATTCCAAGGTTTCGCTCCTGTTTCTGAGTCAGAAGAAAGGGGTCACTACAGGAGCATAATCTCTTTATTTGTGAGAAACAGACCTTGAGTATAATCTCAGATAGAGAGGTGGGACTTGGTGTTACTTACTCTAGAAGAGGACATTTTAAATAGACTAAAACCAGTCCTTGTTGCTTTTAAATTGTAGGGATATATCAGACATGTTTTAGTATTCCATGTCATACCACAGTCAGCAGTGCTCAATTTGCCAGAAAATTGAACATTAATTCTACGCACTATTTAGAAGGTTGCATTGCTCACTGACTGCTCAGGACCAGGAGCAGTCAAAGCTCTCTCTGCTCACGGCACAGCTGGTCACAGCACCTTTGTCACCAACTCAACCAGGCACTTTTGAAGCTTTTTAAAGATGCAGGTTCCCATACCTCCTTCTCCTAGCTAGAAATAAGATCAGTAACAGTTAAAAATCATACTGATATAACATTTAAAATTCTTGTAATTCATGTATTAACTAAGCTAACTAGAGATAGGTTATCCATCAGATATTGGTTCTTTCTAAACCTCTTGTTCTCAGCTGTGCCAAGACAGAATGACTGAAGTCACAGATCTTTGACAAAATGTTGGATTTTGTATTCCTAGACTGTATGGTTTCTGGGACTGGGAGAACAGTTTAGCTACACTCTGTAATCTGTGCCTGTTTTGAGGCAAGGGACACCCTCACACAACAGCTGCCTGTTCTTTTCTGTCACTGATACCATCTGCAACCAAATTTCAAATAGTGCCATTTTTGTCAAATGGACCGTTCCTTTGATCCCAATTCCTCATAATTTGTTTGTTTTTTTCTCTTCTGTCTTTCCACGTATCTGCAGTATCCAGTGCAGCTGGCACTGACTTCTAGCAACACAGACATGCCGATTTTTCGGGTTTTGCTAACCGAAAGGGCAGGAAGGGACAACTCAAACACAGAATACACCAGTATTGTGTAACTGAAGCAGTGAATAACTAACACCAAATAAAAATGTTTTAATATTTTCATACCATTTGTCACCAAGTCAGATCAAAAGTAGAAAAAAACAGTGATTACCATGCCCCAAAAAACACCTTCCTTGCTTGAAAGTACTATTCTACCAAACTAAGTTCCCTTTATCAGACATTGCGATGTCAAGATCTCTATGTCTAGTAATAACAGCTGTGATATGCATGATCACATCTTTAGTTATATTATCTTTTATGGTGGAGACAGTCATCTGTGACAAGTCTATGCTATTTAGGTTATTCCAAGAGATATAAACACATCTACAGCAACTCAACTTCTCATGTACCAGTAGCCTGGTCTCATTTCCAGCTGTATCTCTGGCAACTGCAATCCAAATTTCATTTGAGTTTTTGTGTTTGTTTGGTTGTTTTTAAGCTGTTGATTCATACATAAAATCTTATCTTGGCTTTTTGTTCTACTGCTGTTGTCAATGCTCTACCAAGTGCTTTTGCAAAACCGAGCTCTCTCCTAGGACTGCATTCTAAGAGCTAATCATAAATCTTCAGAGAAAATGAAATCCCTTTAGTCTTGGATAACGTTTTGCCAAGCCCATTTTGGTCATCATGATAAATGTTATATGGTCAATCTCTGCTGGCAATGGCCTCTTAGAAAGAAAGTTCTGAAACCTTTTACAATGCAAGTCTTAGCATCCTTATATCTGTAGACATACTGACTTCCATTTTTTTATTGATACCTATGGCATATATGTTACAGTTCTCCAGAAATCACCTTAAAGAGGTGTGACGACCATACTGGCTTCCTCTTTTGAAGCATCTAAGAACATGCCAAATGTTCTGGCACTTAAAATGTAGGAAATTATTTTTCTTTTCCAGTAAAGAGAAGAAAATTATCAGTTCTTCCCAACTGCATTTAATTCCTTACTCTGTATATAATAAAAATATTCTATCATTTTATTGTAAAATGACCAGTGACCCTTTTCCATTCTGGTGGATCTTCTAATCACGTGAGGATTCCAGGGCAATGAATGTCACAGGCATTTATGTGCCTGTCCTATGTGAAAAGAATTTCCTACATGAATAAAGCACGAGATATATAAGTTCCTTCCACTTTAACGTATATGCAAGAGAAAGCTTCCTTGTCCCTGAGAAGCTTTACTTTGCCTCCTCTTTCTCACTGATTTTGATTCTCTGTCTCTCCAGAAAGTACAAGCTTTAAATGACCCCAAAGGTATGACACATTTTTTCACAAAATCAAATCCTTTTCTCCAACATAAAGTTGTCAGTTGCCTTGTCCATGTATTTGCTTCTCAGGGAAAAGATCAACCTCTGATTCTTGTTTTATTAATCATCTTTGCTGCCTCTCCTTTTCTTGGCACGCTCACATGAGCACTTTGAGCACCCAGGGTGCAGGTTTATTACTGAAAGATTCGTCTGAGGTCAGTTTGGCAAGGACCACAGTCCAGTCCTGAGACAGGTTACTTGGGAAGGCTGGAGAACCTCCATCCTTGAAGGTTTTCCAGACTTGAGCAGACAGAGCGATGGCTAAGCTGACACAGGGCTTGCAAAAGTCCTGCACTGAGCAGAAAGCCAGGCCAGACGTCTCTGGGCCTATCCCTTCCAGCTGGTATTTCTGTAAGTCTGAGACAAAAGTTAAGGTCCCATCCACCTGCTCCAATACTGGCCAGTGCTTCTTGGAGCACTTTCTGGGAGCTAACAGTGCTATTGTCATCCTCTATATAAGCAGTGAGCTATGCAAGCTCTTGGATTTTTTTTTAAGACATGTAATTCGCTGTAATGCCTCCATTTTTGAGTGCTGGGCACTCTCTTCATTTGTGTTGTTTGCCACATCTTCATGCTAGCTTTTATGGATTCGAGCTTTGAGCCTCGTGACTCTGCCACATGTCGGCTTTCACGCTGTTTTGGATCCCCCCAGTGCTCATTTCTCCACTTTTCATGAGCTTCAGATGGAAGTAGCTAACTATTTTTGCTTGGAAAAATATAATTGCCTTGTCACAAGTTATTTTTGGGTCTTCCAGTTACTCCTCTGAGTGTCTGGCCCAATAATCTCTTCCTTACTCAGGGACTTGGTTAACCCCTCCAGCCAGACAGTGAGATTGCCTCCTCAGGGTTTGATCATTCCGAAGACTTCTGTTTTCCTTCTTCCTTTTGTCTCTAAAAACAAATCACATGTTGAGGAGTCTTAGGAAAGCCAATGCATTCACACAGGGTGCAGTAATCCTCAAATTTATGTATCGCAGTTTCATAGTTAGCCTCTTTGCAGGAGTTAACTGAAAACTATTAAAAACAGCTAGTGCCCCAGAATCACTGACTGCCAGAAATAAAGTGAGGTTCTGATGATCTGCCCTCTTGTTGGCAGTTACAACTTGCAGAGAGAGGGAAAGTTCCTGTCTGAACCATCTCCAGTTGTCCTTGCCACAACCAGCAATTTTATGACAGGGTGTCTATCTGCTCCCTTCCGACTGGCAGGATTTTGCTCATTTTATACCTAGTGGCAGGTACTGGTCAGCAGCCAGCCTGAACCACGGCGTCCTACAGACTCTGCTTCACTTGCCCATACTGTGATGTAAGGGCTGCTCCCACTGGTTCATCTCCAAGCCCCTCCACGCTGCTGTTTCATACCAGGACATCTACCAGTGAGTCAGGCTCAGCTGAACTGGGCCTTTCCCCACTCCGCAACAGCTTTTCCCAAGGTTAGGGACCAGCCAAGGGCGGCCAGGCCCCCTGACACCAGCTTCCTCGGGCAGGAAGCCTCCTCAGGAGACACGTTGCCGTCCTCCAGCTCCTGGTGGAGGCACCTCCTGCCCGCTGGAGAGCAGCCTCCTCTCTGAGCACGCACAGCCTGCACGAGGCCCTTGAAAAAGCCTCCTTACAGGACCCGGCTTTACCTAGGCCTATCTTGCCCTTAGGCTTAGTTAATCACCCAGGTACCTCCCTTAGGCTGTGGGAACACTCTGTGAGCTCATGGCTTATACGTGCAGAGATTTTCAATTCATTTTTTACTTGCAGAATTTTTGTTTTTTCATTTAGAGATAGACTTATGTTGTCAAATTAGCTCTGAAAATAAACTCTTGACCTTGTTTGGTTTTTCTTGAAGAAATGTCTCCTCTTAATGATGTTTTAATTGCTTTAAGCTTTTCTATTTTCAATCAGGTATGTTTTTTTCCCTGAAGTTTACTCTGCAGGTCTGATCCTGGTGCTTCTCAGTTCCTACATTTTTCCTTACTAGAATAATTATCTTTGCTTTTTGCTGGTGTAGTCAAATAACTGGAAGATATTTCCTTTGATACATTACCCAACTGAATGCCAGGAGTCTCACTAACTACCTAAATGCCATGTTAATAAGGCAGGGTACACTAATGCTGTCATTAGTGCATGTCGTCCCGCAGCCTCTGATGACAGCTGGACTTCATAAACTGCATTATCACTCAGGGAAATTTGTCACCAAGAAAAGTGAATGGCCACATATGCAGTGAGACTGCAAATTGCATAGCTCCTCTCTTCCTTTTTGTTTATACAAGAATTAATTTTGTGTAGTGATATACTTAGATAGAGATCAATCTGCTACAGTGTTGAGCAAGCACACTCTCATTACTCCATCACCCATTTGTCTTCCAAAGATTTCTTTAAAGCCTTGAAAGCAAGAGGTATCAAACAGTTGAGATTCTATCAAACAATGAAACACATGGGCCTGATTCATTGCTGGTGTCACCTAAATGATCTATGGGATTACATCAGAGCTCAGCCCAGGCCCTTGTGTCATTATGGTGATTACATATTAGTTTTACCAGAATTAAAATAAAATTGGAAGCCTACATTTTTATAAAAGCTTTATCTATTATTATTAGCTGTGTCCTGCAGCTTGCTGTATGCAAAGTAGGAAAAGCTAGGAAAAAATCTAAAAGATACATTTTCCAGATAAGAAAGACAGTCGCGCTACGCTTGGTACTTGCTACATAAACTTTCCTTCCTTAATTATTTACTGACATATTTGCAGCAGTACCTACGTTCTTCATTAGAATTAAAAAGGGATCTATGTAAATCAGTGAATAAAATAATTACTTCAGTGTTTATTTTATTTTTGAAGGCATCTATAACTAGAAATGTGACAGCAAGCACATATGCAAGAACATATTGAGATGGTACTTTACCAGGAATATTTTAAGAAAGAGCCAAAATGGAATATATGCGTATTATGCATACATCATGGTGTCTATAGGTGTATATATAACTTGAATTAATTATTTAATGGAATTGAGGGTATTGTCTCTTGTTTCATGAGAACATTCACTGCTTATTTTACGTGATGGCTATTTAAAACTGAATAATGCCTCAAAATCACTCATTTTTAAAGTAATATATCTAATTGTAGGCGAAGTACCCTGAAATCGTTATCTTTCTCACTTGCTAAGGATTAAATAACAAAGTCTGTATTCTTTACTGCTGATTCCTACTATTAAACCAACCACATATAAGCAGTGCTGATTGCAATATAAAGAATTATTCTCCCGGGTCCCACTTGTATTCATTCCCATTCTGCACGTTAAAACCCCATTCATCACCGACGGCGCAGTGGCGGCAGCGCCTCGCGCGTGCAGCCCGTCCTTCGCCGCTGTTCCAGGGCAGGCTCGTGGAGCGGAGGCGGCAGAGCGAGCGCGCGCGGCGCGGCGGGCTCCCCGGCCGCACACACACGCACACATCCCGCGGCACGGACAGCACGGAGCGCCGCACGGAGCTGCTCGCGAGCCCCTCGCACGGGCTGCATCGACTAGGCTTCGTTCCCTGCTCGCCAGCATCTCTCGTAGTGCTTGGGGTCTTGAACCAAGCCGATCTTGTAAACGGCTAGGTGAGCGTCAGGGACGGGCGTTTTTTGATATGCAGCATAAGTGAAACGCTGCATAATATAAAATGATGGTGCTATTAATCCTATAGCCGTGGCGACTCCCAGCCCCCTCTGCTATTGATACCACCACCATTGTCTCTGGCTTTAAACTTCATCAGTATGCAAACGGAGTGTCACTATGATGGGTGGTAACTTGGTTGGATGCACTTTCTACATTTCTGGCAAATGAGTATAATTATTTTCAGAGCTGCGGGCAACTCATGCATGTTTTATCCTCCATCTGGACCTGCATGGTACACAATAGTGATAAAAGATGATTTTCCCCCTTGGATGTTCATAGGCCATCATCGACACCGTCCTGATGAAATGGTCATGTATCCCCTAGCACTTCTATATCTGCCACAGCTTGACAACAAAATTATTTCCCTATAGTACTAAAACACTTCAAATATTCAAGCCCTCTGTGCATATATTTGTGTTTTGAAGCATTCAGCGTTAACATAATGTGGTAATTTATAAACTGACAAATTAACTATGCAGAAATCTGAGCAGGGCCTTATGAGGTCTGCAAAGCAGCAGAAAAGAAAGCAAAAGCTTTCTGCACTCGATAATAATAATCTCATCAAGTGTCGGAGGCAGGTTTTAGTCTCCCATTGTTAGTGCCTTTCACTCCTGGGCTTAGTTACTGTACGCGAGAGCTGAGGAGCTTTGAATCAGACCATTGCCACGGCTGTGGCTCATGACAAAGTGCGCACCACAGCAAAGGGAGGAAACGTGGACTTCCATCATTGACCATTTAAAAGCAAAAGGGATGGCGGCAAAAAAGCCTGAAAGGAAACTCACAGAAATTAAACATTCACATCCACGATAGAAAATAAATAAAGTTCACTGGAGCAAGAAGAAACACTGTCTGTAAAACTGGGATTATTCATGAGAGAGCAGGAAAGATCGCCTTCCTTTGTTTCTTTGTTATAAAATCATTTTAATGATTAAAATCCATCACTGTGATCGTTCTCCTTAGCAAGCACAGGCCCTCCTATGGGCTCACCACTGAGCTCTGAACAGCAACGGGGCGCAGGCAGCACCGCTCGCGCCTTTATTGTCGCCGCTCCACTCTCCCCCAAAATAAACTGGAGACTAATTTCGCCGGACCCAGGGAGACGACTCCGCATCTTCTGCTGCCCCCGTCTGTCTGGTGTGAACACAGGACAGAACACATGGCAGAACTCACTTTGCAGGGCGAGGGAAGCGCTCGCCAGCGCGGGGCGGCTGGGGCCCGCGCTGGGCGCCGGCGCCGCTCCACGCGCGTCCCTCCGTGCCCGTGGCCGGCCGGCCGCGGCGCGCGGCACCCACGGGGCGGCCGGGCCTGCCCGGCATCCGCCGCTCCTGCTCCTTATCAGCCGCGGTGCCAGGGTCTCCATGGCAACGGCATAATGGATTTGCCCTGATTCAATCCCAGAGGCCACATTGAAGCGCGATGCAAAATTTGCTGGAGCCTGAATTCCTTTCAAGTCATGGCTCATGTGTCAGGAAACAAGTCAATGCACAGACAGCAGTAAACATAAAGATGGAAAGAAACCTTTACTCTCCAGTGCTGTTTGCTTACAGTGACATTCAAACACCGAGGCCCTTCTCCATCTCATTCCTGTCTCGTTTTCCAGTTATTAATTCCCCGCTTTGGCGGGGGAGGGAATGGCAGGCGGAGCAGCGGCCCTGCTGTGCGGCGAGGTGCCAGCGGGCACGGCCACATGTCACCCCTGGGCGCCTGCCCCGCCATGACGCCGCCTGCACCAAGAGGCGCCATCTTGCCCTGCTCGCCCACCCCTAAGATGGCGGCCGCTCTCAGAGCCTGTCATGTCGCTAAAGGTGGTTTAATCACCGGCTTCAAGACCGCGCGATGACAGCTCTGTGAATTGCTCCTTTGGCCAGGGTGTGTGGGGTGAGCGGCATGAGGGCCATGAGCCGCAGCAGCGCAATGCTCTCCCTTGCACCGCCAACGCAGCAGCATTTCATCTTATGCAACGAGTATTGTTTTTATTTCAAAATATCATCCCTATTTTACTGAAGTAGAAAACATGGGTTTGCTCATGATTTGTTTTTACTCACCCTTGCTTCAGCGCTCAGGAAGTCGCTCGCATGCTGCTGGTGGCCAGCTCCTCCTGCATCCGCGCCGTGACTTGCAGCAGCGGCCGCAGCCCTGGCGTAACCCAGGGCTGCATCTGCCACAGCCCCAACAATGTGAACACAGTGTGTGCACAAGAGACACTTTCCACTTCTCCAGCGAGGCCTCACTCACTCATCTCTGGATTAAAACATGAGTGTCTCTCCAAACCCCTCCAGACCTCATCCCCCTCTCTGCCTGCTCCCTCCAGCACCCGGCACCCCCACGGCTCCTCACGCGGCTCATCCATCGCAGGGTGCGGAGCAATAGAGCTAGAGCTTCTGCAATGCAGATTATTCATTTTAAATGTGTTTTTATTTCTTTAGCTGGTAAGATGGTTTCTTTGCTGTTTTATTTGTCGCTTGTCTTCCTTAGCTTGTATGCTGAAATTGGCACTTCATTTTCACTTCAATCCCAGCCTAATATTAATGCAGGCTGCAGTGTAGGAACGTGGTAAAAAAGAAATCCAATCCTTATGCTCTGTGGACCCAGTGGTGATGGATTAAACACAACATATTTTTCCTTATATATTATGGAAATAGTTCTTGCATGTCTGAAGATACACAGTATTATCTAGAGCGCCCTATTCAGACATGCAAGCTAAGTTGCTTCTGCTGCACACTGAGTAAACAGGATCGGGCTAATGGTGTTTTGTGTAAATGAGGCACATGTTAGATTGAGTGCATTCAGGTCTGTTTATTTAGTTACGATTTTTCTTTGCAAGAGCCTTTCAGTCTTCAGTCTCTTTATACAAATGTCCCTTGCACGGGGTATCTGGGGGATGGGGGAAGGTCTAAAGAAGTTCAAGATTTTACAGCTGAATTGAATACTGAGGGAAATGGATACCAAGGTCAGGTTAAGAATAAAGAAACTGATTCAAAGGGCAGTGGGACAATGGAAAGGCCTAGACTCTAGCAAAACATTTTCCTTATCGTGGTTCGGTTATATAAAAAAGTCAGTTGTAATATAAGGTGACGATGGAGGGAAAACATTATGGGAACTGAACAGAGCAAAATTTTGCCAGTGATTTATTGTATATGTATTTTGATTGCTCCTGTGGCACTGTTCAGCTTCCCTGCACAAAGATGCAAAGTGGCAGACCCTGGAAATGGATTCTTTCCCATAGCCCCCTGCCAGCCCTGGTCATTGATCCAGACGTATATGCTGGCTCAGGAGCAAAAGGCTGAATCTAAATCCTGCCATGAATATTTTCGGGAGTAAGCTATTTCTCGCTTTAGTGTTATTACAGTTTTGAATATGTGTATAATGCTGTACTGTATATCAAACAAAACCCTACATAATGCTGCAGATGTGACCCCTTCTGTTTCATCTGTACTACCTAGGAATAGGAGGATAACAGCAAAGAATTAATAGGTTTTCTATTGTGGCTCTCCACTAATTATTACAATATTTTCAAGATACTACCACAAAGTGCCACATGGAATGTATTTATATTTGGATAGAATTCATATTGTGTTAAAAATAGGCAGTTTCACTTAAATCACATGGATACCTACTATATGCTCCAAAAAGCCTCCGTATGCAGCAGTGCAGAAAAAATTATGTAATTTTTCTTCTTTATTTTATTTTATTTTTATTTTGCACAGCAGTAGATTGGAGTTTTTCTGATCCATAGCGAAAAGCTGAAATGGGTAAGCAGTGATTTGGGACATCTGTAGGCCTCAAAGCAGAGTCTAAATTTACACAAGACATACATGGTCATTTGCAGACCAGCTCATTTCACTTAAACAAACACAGGAACAGTTTCAGCTAGCTAGAAAGATTTCATGAAGCTGAAGTGCGTATTTTAGAAACAGATAGAGCTGCCTGGGCTTCAGATCAAAGGTGAATTGAAAGGCAACATCACCAAACGAGGCAAAGAACCTCCCAGCTGTCCGGGGTATTATTTTGCCACAGTTCCTTTCAACTTGGCTTTGAGCTAGCTGGTTTAGTTACACAAAATGACTGTGGTTTTGGTGTTTTGGGGTTTTTTTTTCCAAGTCATACAAAAGGTTTATTTAAAACATGCTTAACCTTATGGAAAACAGCAACAGACTGCATAGCAGAGGTGGGATCAGTAAAAGTATACAGAACACGCTCCAGAAAACGACAGGAGTTTTTGTGGCACATATCTGTGGTGCATCAGCATCAGACCAAGGCTGGTGCTGCAGCATCCTGGCTTCTCCCAGCTCCACGTCATCTAGAGGGGTCCCAGACTCTGCAACTTGCCACCTGCCCCTGCAGCCCCATGCTGGAACTCACTGCTCTGCTGCCACAATGGAGAAAATTCCCCTCGGCACCTCCTGCGGTTGTAGGACCCTTCCTGTTGCCATGGGAGAGAGCTACAGCTGAGATGAGGAGCTCACCCGTGAACCTGCTCTTAGGATAAACCCACTCCATGGAATCACTGTGGTTTCACAGAGAAATGGCTTTACTCCTTACAAGGCTTAAAAAAAAACCAACTTTATTACATATTTTTAGAGCTCAATTGCAGAATTCTTCATAGGATATCCTTATTAATATATATATAATGTGTGTATATATATATATATATCTAATATAGCATTCTCTGTGAAATAGGTATTTTTCACAATTTTCACAATTCTGCACAGTACAAAGACTCATAATAATACACAAAAAAATAAAAACTAAGACTTAAAGAAGATTTACTTAAATGTTCTGCTCACCCTTATTAGAAAGAGACTTCTATATACACTAATGCAAAACCGTTTAAGATAACAGAGCTCTGCTGAAAGCTATTTACTGTCTCAGTTCTGACTCTTACTGCAATCTGCCCATGTTCCTAATTCCTTTTTGAACTCTCGTAAATCTGGCTCAGCTCTGCTCGGTGGCAGTGACTTCTACAATCTGGCTCATGTGGCTCTGTGAAAAAGCAGTTCTTTTATTTTTTAATGTGACACCTTAGTTTAATTAAATACATCTTTATTAATCCTTCATGTACCTTTCCTGTCCTGCTCATTACGTGACAGGCTTTTGTTGCATCCATTTCTGGTTTGTGCTTTGCCTTTAGGAGAAGCTACACGAGAGGGAAGCAGCACCCACGCCTAAGTGAGGCCTTTCCCCAGGGCCGGGGCCACGCACATTCCTCACTCTGTAGCCTGTGTTTGCAGGTGTCTTTAATGCTGAAGCTCACTCCAGGGAGAGCCTGGCATCCTGCTGACCTCAGGATGCTCCTTGCACAGCAAAATACATAAATAAATACTCCCGGTCTGCACTTCACAAAACGAGAGCTTTCCCAGCTCTCTAAATCCTTCCTGTCCCTGAAGGTGTTCCTGAGTTTTCTCCGTGTCTGCTGCACGCTGGTGTGAGATGGAGCAGCAAGGACTGAGCCCTGCTCCAGTGAGACGGTGCATGCAATTTACATAATTGCATCGTCCTCTTTCACACATTATTCTTCATTCTGCTCCGGATGGATCCTTACGCTGTGGTAGCTTTGCTGAGCTAAGGTCTTTATCCGTTTGTCCATAGCAATGACTCCCAGGTGACTCACACACTTTGGAAAATTTAACGGTGGAACTTTTTCCTGGATATATGCACTTAATTAATGATACATCCACACAGCACTGTTTGGAGCACAGTGAATGAGCCCTGTTGGATGCTGAAATCAGTACAGTTTGCAGATGTGCCCTGTAGACATGCCCTTAGCATCTGAAAAATAATGTATGAGCAGCACAGAGCGTTCCCTCCCTCGCAGCTCAGCTGATGGCAAGGCTGAGCTCCGCCTGCCACACTGCTGCCCCTGCTCAGCCCGCTTGTTTCAGCCCGCCGGCTTCCTCAGCGTCTTCGCAGTGTGTGACTAACCTGAACAATGTGAGGGCCGCTGCAAGAGCTCTAACCCAGCTTCTCAGCTCCAGTTTTAACAAATAGATCAGAGAAGGATAAGTCTAGAGAATGGGAGGTGGTCAATTTTTTGTTCGCAGAGCTGGTCAGAAATGAACCAAAACACCATTCTAAGGAAAATGGCAATACTTTGAAAGGGAGCAAATTTTCTATTTCATGTAGAACAAAAGATCTAGGGAAAAAAATAAAAAGGCTGTAACAATTGAAACTTTGATACTTTTACCTTTATAATGGTGATACGTTTAATTTCAATACTACCCAAACATTATTGTTGAGCATTTTGATTTTTATATAACATTGTACATTGTAAACATGAGTAAAATAGCAACATTAAATTTCCATGTCATAAAACAAAATTCTAGTCATAATGAAGCATCGCAACATAATTAAAGCTGCAAAGTTCAGATGCCTCTTTTTGACCTTTTCCGTAGTAAATTTCATTGAAATCAACGTGTTCCTATGAGACAATGTGATTTAAATAAATTTGCTTTTTTTTTTTTAGCAGAAAACAGTTCTATTAAAAACATGTTCAAAAGTTTCAACTGTTAACCTTTGTCATTTCATAAATGAAGTCTATTCTTCTTTTCTGGCCCTTACCCAGTTTCTGAAGCAAAAGTTTTTCTTCTGAGTGCTTGATTGCTTTGTTTCTTTTGTAGCTTCACTTGGTGGACTTTACTCATGGCAATTGAAAGTCCAAATAAATTTTATCCCCTATAAGTTTATTAGTGCCTTCTAGAAGATTAAAGAGGCACCATTTTCCTTTGAAGAGACTGTGCTAATTAGACTCCATTGTAATCTTCAGTGCTTTTTTTATAGTTTTAATTATAATTTCAACAATTCAAAAACTGGCATGCCAGATTTTTCAGGTCATTTACTTCTAAAGGTAAACAAAGCATTTTCTGCACATAAATTTTCAGGTAAAATTGCCAGTGTTAGGGAAGTTATGTTGGCTTCAGTGCTGCCATTTCATTCTTAAACTTTTCAGGGCTTTTGGGTGCATTCCTCTGAACCAGGTGACTTATTCCTTCTCAATTTATTACCTCCTTTCAGCAGCAGGTTTTCTGGACCACCTCTACCTGCCAGCATCTCATTCTTGCAAAATCAAATGCAATTATGCATTCTCTGAGCCAGAGAAATATTATTCTTTTATTTTTGTGGAAGGTGGAACAAAGAACACTTGGTAGGTCAATTTTGCCTACCAAATTTTAGATATCATCAGCTTCCATATGTGCAGAGACTGAGCTCTTCTGTCATCTTGCCCAGTGCTGTCTTTTTAGAGTGGGATGAGTTGTAGCAAATCAGCAACCTGAGCATTAATGGAATTTCTAGAGACATCATGGAAAGGGAAGTTTTAAAATGAGATATGAAGATAATGAGGGGAGTATCTTGCAGAACTTTACAGGGAGCTTCTCCAAAGTATCATGAGAAACCTTGGGAAAACAATAAGAATAATAACCAATAAATTGAATGAACAGTATAGAATTATAAAAAGTCAGGATGGAAATCATCCAGTTGCTCCCAAGCTAGTGCAGTAATTTGACAGCATGTCTCTGGGCCTGTATAAGCGCCTGAGCAATAGAAAAGGATCACGCTGGGAGATGACAGATCACTTCTGCTCCTCCAGTAGGTCCATGCCCACTGTCCATAGATGGTAACTGTAATGGACTTAATATATATTTGGCAGTTTCTCTTGAAGCAACCAGCCATCTGTACAAGTGGCGATAATATTAAGAGTGTTCCAGATGAATTACCTGTTGTTTTCGCTGTTTTTTACAATTCATGTTTCTTACTCTGTCTTTATAAAGGGGCATGGTTGTTCTCTATGTACTGTAACTTATACAAAAAGCCTTTTCCAAGGAAGCTGAGGTAAATCCATAACCAACAGCCTGGCTTTCCCCAAAGCAGGACTTGAACCAAGCGTAGGTTACAATACTGGGTAGAATGGCCTGTTGAATTTGGCAGGGGTGATCTGGAACAGCAACAGAATTTACAGTAAGAAAGACTTACTTTGCCCCTTGCTTTTGCCAGGGGCAAAAGCAGACCCACATTGCTTGCCAGCCAACTGGGGCACGTATTAGGAGCACAAGGTTTGAGTTTTGGCAGACAGAAGCCTGCCGTCAACTGACAAGGGCCAGAAGGTTGGAGAGCAGGTCTGTCTTCCATGAGAGCAGAGCAAAAGGATCACTTTGAGTAAATGTTTCTTTGCCATCTTCCAAAGAAGCCTTTCTACCTGCCTACAATCCTCCATCTACGTTGTTCTATTTGGGTCACAAATATTCAAACTAATGACTTGGAGAAAAAGCGTGCCTGGAACCCATTCATTTTTGTGATAAGACTTTCAGCATTTCTAGCAGGGATTTTTTCTAGCACTGGCCACACTGTGGTGTAATTGCTTTGGTGTAAGAATAGATGCAATATAAAAGAAGCTGTCAGAATTTGTGGTCAGTGCACTTTTGCTTGAGGATTTGTCTCTGCCCATCCATCCAATCCACTGACTTATAATGACACTGAGAAGAGAAGAAGAATGCCTGCAGATTTGCATGCTTCTTATCATGTCAATCACTTCCTAAATAAACATCAAATATATATAGCAGGAGAAACTGTAAGTATCAACATTTCACAATACTAAATAAATGTGTACAAATGACATGCATCCAAGGTTATACCTTCCTGCTGTATGAACCAAATCCTCTGGCCTTCCCACAGCCACTGGTGAAACCATGTGATTCCGATGGGAATATTGCCCGCCATGAGATGAAGCACGTGATAAGGTGTTTGAGCCAACCAGGGCTCTCGTGCCACAAGAATGAAACTGTCCTGAAGAAAATTGAAGAAGAAATTAAAAGCCAGTTCTCTATTTGTCATGGTGCTAATTCAGGTCATCAAAACTCCTTCTGTTTTCTTCCTAGGGAATGTTTACAATTTATTTCAGTGCAACAAGAACCCCCTTGTCTTTAATCTAGAGAATATCTTGCTCAGCTTAAAGCCATTCGGTGTCCTGATTGCTGTTAGAGAAAATAGCTGGATAGCTTTCCATTATAAAGCTTTTATTTATGTGAGAGATCACCAGAAGAATTTCCAGCCTTTTTTTTTCCTGTTAGCAACAAGCAGTCCCTTCAGATGTGATGCAAGAGGTACCCAGTCACATACATTTATATGCTCATGCACATTTATGCAGCTAATATTTGCTATTTCCTCAGTCTGCTAATCCATATACATTAAAAATATATATATTAAAAAAAAGATTTTTAAAATGGTGTCTTATCAGCAAGTTTTGACATTAGGGTGATCTTTTCTTTTTAATTTATTTTCCTCGCTTTCTTACATGGTGTTGTCAATCATAATTTACAGTATAAGGTAAAAGAAAAATATCTCAATTTGAGAAATTTGAGAGTGGAAAGAGAAACAGTGGGGAGAAAGAAGGAGAAACATTTTTTCCTTTTTTTTTTTTTTTTTTTTTATTATTTTAATTTCAGCTACGCATTTGCCTAATAAGCCCCAAAACAATTAATATATGATGCTCTGAGGTGTTTTTGTAGGGCCGGCCACAAAGCCTGCTGAAGCTGGCAGAAAGATCCCAATTCCCAGAGCTGCCGCGTAGCTGCGCGGGCTGGGGAGGCACCAACCCGGAGCTGCTGCTTCCCTCCTCTGTACTCCCACCTTCCTGGGCTTTGCCAGGCAGCACCGGCGCCTGCGAGGAAACTTGCACTCGCTCCGTGCCCTGGGGAACCGCACAAGATAGCTGCAGTCAGAGCCTCTCTGCTTCAGGATGAATATGGACACGCATGTCTTTTTGCCATAAATTCCAGGCATTCTTTCTTTTTTAATAAATGGAGAGCTACTGCAGTAAGAGGACAGCTCTTTCTTATCTCCCCTTTCCCCCTCACCCTGCCTTTCCCTCCTCCCATCGCAGCAAGAGACCAAGAATGTCTCCCACCCTACCCCTTCGTTACCAGTTTGCTCCCTTGACAGCCTCATAAACTGATGAGAGTGATGCTCTTTGTCAGGTGTGCTGCAACACAGCACCACGAAAGAGTGGTTTTATTATATGAGGAGAAATGTTAATTTTCTTGCTTTGTGTGTTTAATGATGATAATGATTATGATCTTACATTTCTATGGTGCCTCTCCTCCCCGAGGACCTCAGCTTGCTTTAGAAACCTGCTCCGATACACCAACTCTGGGCAGGGATTGCCTCCTCTCCTATTAAACACAGCCATCTCTGCGGTGAGTGTCGCATTGGTGCAAAGCAAGGCAGCCCTTTCCTACAGGGCAGAAAACAAAGACCATCTAGTTCAGTTAGCAACAACATCTTGAGGGAAGGAGGTGGGGAAGGTAGGTGCAAAGAAGATGGTCTCTTGCTTCTGAAAAGACACAGGAACAAGCGTTTGTCACTTTACTCTGCAAGTAAATATGGGATAACTCACCCCTAGAAGAGGAGACAGGATCTACCCCTAAGTTAGAACTTAAAGAAAGCCAGCTTTGACTTTTCCTCCCACCACGTGCCACTGGCTTTGTCAGAGGAACATTGTTAATAACAAAAGGACTCAAATTGAGTTTCCAGTGGGATGGGGAGGTAAGGAAGCAACTATGATCAAATAAATTATTCACTGACAAATATTTGCTCAGCTTTGATTAGAAAGAAGAAAAAAGTGTTTAGTGTGAGCTGGCACCCAAAACTGAAGAGAAGTTTCACCTTAATGTTCAGGGAATTAATAGATTTTTCCAGATGGGAAATTACCACTTTCTAGATGCCTGACAGAGGTAATACCAGCCCAGCTGTCACTGTACTATCTTGACATCAGTGGAGGGGGCACGAGGAGGTTATACTTGCTAACTGAATTTAGCAGAACCTGTCTTCTAGCAAGAGCTTTCTGGAAGGGGCGATAGTCACCAGCCTCATTCAATTTTGTGAAAGCTCGGTGAGCATGAGTGATATTAAAGCTGTGAGGGTTACAGAGAAGGGCTACAATAGTAGTTGTATTTTAAATGTTTATTTTCACTGCTTTTGCCTCAGAATGTTCTCCAGGTGCCAGCACGGTTTGTTGTGCCTACACTAAGTGTGCTGGCCACCATGTGGAGGAGGCACATCCGAGTCAGCTCCATCCTGTCTCTGCCACGTGCCGGGGCAGCCCAAAGCTCCGTGCAGGACACTAAACTGGCGCAGGCAGCAGCTAAACACCTGGTCACTTTGCTGGCCTGGCACTTCACACCCCTGTGACTTCACTGCCATCATGACCCTGATGGGCAGTTGGGATACACCAACACTGTGCTGTGTGTAGGTGCAACATGACTCTCAGCTGGTGCTGACCTGCCCCTGCCAGAGGAAACAGAGATGTCACAAAGCGAGGGAAGGACTTGAAGACTAGAACTATGCCCTTCTGGCTGCTTCACATCATCCCCCTTTGCTCCTCTGCCCTGAACTCTCTGCATTGTTTCCTCCCTACTCAAAAAAGGTCCATCTCTCTGCACATCATCCTCATCCTGCCAACTGGGAACATGTAAATAACAGCAACAAATACAGTATAAGTGTATCTGACTCTGCTTTTACCTGTCTGCACTTTCAATAATATTAAATAAAATGGCTTCAACGTTCTTTCCTCTCCCACTTGCTAAGTGTCTTGTGGCCTCTATGTGGGGATGTCTTTTTTTTTTTTTTCCTGATTATATTATCTCTTAAGTAAGATCTATTTTATCAAAATGATGATCTTGGATACTGCTTTTTAGAGTCAGTGAGTAGGGGCATACAACTCACAGAGAGGTGTAACCCTGAAGTGGAGCTGATGACAGGACTATAGAGCCCTGCAAATAGCCTGTTATGATGTCCCTTCCTCAGCAGCTGTGCAGCTGGGCTGGCAAGAGGCAGCAGAGTCACAGAAAGAGTCAAAAAAAGCACAATGTGTCACTGTGTCCTGGAGCCCGCAGCCCATAATGCCATGTCCTGCACCCTATCTGACTCCGTGTCCTGGACCCTGAATATTTACATATTCTGCTATGCTCTCAGGCTGGAAAACCTTGATATTATACCTATCTCCTATAGAATAAGAGTTCATTTTTAATTAAAACCTGAATATTTTACCTATCTCATACAGAAAAAGAATTCATTTTGAATTGGAGTTGTATGATAACCCAGCTTCCCTACACAAGCTATAAGGAACAAGGAAACAATAAGAAAACATCATTCAAAAACTCCACTCCGCAGCTTTCCTAACCAGCCTCAACTCTTTCCCTTCCCTCAGCTGCAGTGCACAAAGGTCCCCAGAGCCCAGCAAGCACCTGCCCTGCTGCACCCCTTGCCTCCCTGGGGCTGTGTGAAGAGCTCAGGTGGGCAGCTGGAAGTGACCTGCCAGGGACATTTGCAATGAAAGCAAAAATTTTGCGAAAAAAAAAAAATTAGCCACTTTCTTAGTGTCAAAAATGAGATACTCTGTCTTCTTCTCTTGGTGGGGAGGAGTGACATAGCCCCACAAAGGAGGAAGAAGTCATTTGCACTTGGAGAGTCAAAGATGGGTCACCCTGAGGTGCTATGCAGTGATGGGTTTTGTCAGATTTGGAATTTATGGGTCAGGACGATTTTCAAAGATCTGGGCAGTGTCTTCAAAGACTGTCCTCCCCGTCCTGAGTACTGAACACACAGAGGCGTCCCACAAAGCTTCTTCTTACCTATCATTAGATAGGAAGGATTGCATTTACCTGTTCTTCCCTTTACATATAAAACAGGCCTCAAAAGACAAAGACTGCCAAAGCAGAAGTTTGCAGGAGAACTCACTTATTGTACCCAAAAGTTCAGCCTGTAGTCTTTATCTAACTATAGACTTAACTTATCTTAGTAGTCCTCCATGAGGGTGGATGATAGAGGCACTGGACTACCCCTTGGCCAAATTTCAGATTGCTTGAGGCCTTCAAAGATACAAAACAGACAAAAACACAACTGTTAGCAAAACCATCTGCTGTTCGTTAGCCTCATTCTCAGATCTCAATGCTTTTTCCTGAAACAAATTTATTTATTAAATATTTATTTTTCTCCTGAAGCAGGAAGCACAGAAATGCCAGCCCAAGCCACCGCAGAGCTGTAAGAGAAAACAGGTATCTTTAATAGAAAGAAATAGGCAACCTCAGTCATGGGTTCTGCTACCAACTCTACCTGTGTTTAGCCTCTCCAGGTAGCACTGAACAGAGGCTCAGTCTCTGCTGTAAGCATTTTTCCATCTTTTTTTTTTTTTTTTCTGAGAAAACTCTGAAAACTGAGTGTTGTTTGCAAGATCTAGAGATGAAAAGCAAGCCAGCAAGTTGCCTCATTGAGAGATTTATGTTTGGAGCTTCAACTACTGTCAGCTAAAGCAAGTAGTTTATATGACAGCGAGTCCTGTCAAGTAGCAAAGAGATTTTAAGCCCAGAACAACAAAAAAGAAACCAAAACAAAAATGAACAGAAAAACCCCCACATACTTTATGCATTATTTTTTCCCCTTTGAAGTTCTCTACTGATTTTATTAGGCTCTCCCTAGACAGAAAATTGTGGCGAGCACAAGAGGGTGCAGGCAGATGCACTGGTATTATGCAGAAATGTGTCCACCATGCTCTTTGCTTCCCTCCTCCTTCCCCCTGTGCTCTCCCATCTAAACGGTTTTGCTGCTGCTGTTTCGGGTGGCCCTGGAGAAAGCAGAGGAGGGTGAGTTCAGCCAGGACGGGACACTCCAGAACTGCCACCATTAACTGAACTGAGAAACTGGGCTGCTCAGGGAATCGGTGTTTTCCCCATGCAAACCCAATAGGCACTCACATTTGAAAATGAGTTGAGAATGGATATTGTTAGGAAATACTTTCTTACTTGAGATTGCCACCGTTTTTGCAAATGACTAGCAACCTTGACAACTGACTATCACCTCGCATCTAATACATTTTAAATTAAAAATCCAATGTGAAAATGTGCCCTGAAATTAATGGCCATTGTATGCTGGGCAGTTTATCTTACCATTTGTAATGCAATAAAGGAGGATCAGATAAACACAGGCGTAACCTCTGCCACAATTGATAATGTAAAACATCCCTTGTATCATTTGTCTTTCCTTTAGGCAGTATACAAAAGACATAAAAATGAACAATTCATGCCTAAACAAAGAGGAGCTTGAAAGCAGTGCATGTCAGATGTTTACTCTAGGTCATTATTAGGGGGTTGAGTGGATTTGCTTATAAACACAGGTTACTTTGTGGGGAGGGAAATGAGAGAGATAAAGTGTTTTCAGAAACAAGACATCTCTTTTAAAGACACAATGCTGCTTTTTCTGGCATGCACAGTAAGTTACAGATAATGTTTTTTTATGGGATATGAAACGTCGTCTCATGAGCAGTGTAAAACATAATGTGCTGTAGAAACAATGCTTTTTCTTTCCACTTTGTGCAAATGCCATTTTTCATTACACAGTGAATCTGAGCTTGCTTGGGATTGAAATGAGATCAGAAGAGCACCCTATGACAGATGGATATGCAAACCTCTGATGTGCTGAAGAAAGATCTACTAGAGACCACTGGGAGGTGTTCCTTTGGTAGCTTTCACTTGAGTCTAAGTTTGAAACATGGGATCTTTCAAGAATGTCACATCTTTTTATGTTATCCATTTTAACCGTTCTTATTCATTGCTGAGTTTACACCCAGTCCAACCAGAGGCAGCAGAAGAAAAAGCGCCTAAACAAACAGAAAGAGCCTTGGGGATTCGGTAATGGGTACAGAGCGTGCGTGCCGTAATCATTCTTTTGATTTGTGTTCAGATATGTTTTCTACTTGCCTTGCAAAGAATGCATGTTTTCCCCCCTGGATTACAAATAATCTGAGTCTGGATAAAACCATTACAAAGTGCCCTTCAAAACACCGCGCCTGCATTTGAAATGAGTGTGTGATGGAAAAGCTAAACATGAGGATTAAAAAGCTTGGGCGGATGAGAATTAAACGCAGAAGAGCCTGAGCATTACAAACATCCTGCTGTGGGTTTTCTTTATTCTACCCCTTTTCTGACTCCTCTGTCCTTTCTTTTCAAAGTGAGGCACCACTGTTTGTGAACATGAAGCCAAAGTGCCTGTTCCTGTTACAGAATAAAGCTTGTGCACCCAACACAACCCCTGCAAAGAGTGAACTACTTCCCAGGAGCAGCGACCAGGCCTGCCTGGGTCCTACCCACCTTCTCTCATGGCTCTTTTCTTTCTTTCCAGCTCTGGGGGACTCTAAACAGGGATTTCACCTACTGCCATCTGCATGACAGGCACCCTACAAATGATGCAGTGAACAGTCAACGCGTTCAGTCAATCACAGCGTCACGTAATGGGCACTGGCTGCTGCTTCTGGGGCACCAGACTCTGAACTTTATTGCTAGGACTGCCAAATGATAACAGATTTTGCACAGATCATCCAGCAACTTGCTGTCAGCTTTCTCACAAATAATAATCCACTGAAAAGTTACTAACTAGTCATCTAATTATCCTTCATTTTTCACCCAAGTTGGAATTGGCAATGTTCACAGAAAGATGACTCGTTTGCCAAACAGACTAATAGTCTCAATAACCAGCCCTGCTGGCGCACCCGAGCCCAGAGCTGGTTTGAGGACAGCGGGTCGGCACTAGTGCTCTAGGTCAGATCTGGCAGCTTTTCCATTCACCCAGTGGCTCATGTTACTCTCTACATGCATACCAAGCAAGGCACGTCTTGCAGTCACGTTGCCGTAAATATACAAGCAGACTGAAATGAGGTGATTAACATGGTTGCTTGGCAAATATTCATTACCTCTTGACAGGTATTCTCGCTTAGTGATCTTAGAATGAATGCAGGCATCCCAGTTAAAGGCACAGGAGGCTGAAAGCAAAAGTGGCACAATGTGTTCAAGACCCTGAAGCGTTGCAGCTTGGGTACATCTCCAGATAGGCACATTTTTAACGACAGTCGACCTTTCTGGTGTTTAGGATTTGGCAATGGTATGTAACCAGCAATAGATGGTAAACAAGTCATTGTTTTTACTATTTTTTCCTTCTGAAATGTATTGCTTAGGCCTTAAAAATTAAAATACAAGCCTGCTTACCTTCCTTGTGGCCTAGGGAAAAGAGGAACCACACATCCTGCTCTGATGAGACACCTTGGTGTCACTTGCCAGGGTCCTGGTGCACCAGCAATGCTCAAGCTGCAGCTGGCACTGGCCTAGGTACCAACCCGGCCTCCTCTGCAGAGCTGGGCCCTGGGTACCAATAAAGAAGCTTCCTCCTGAGATTACCCATTCCAGCAACCAGCCTCTCTCTTAAAAGAGCATCTTGAGCGTCCCCTTTGCATGAGAGATGCTGCCATGAGAGGACCAGTGGCATCAAATCCTATCAGAGACTTCCTCTGGGATCCTCCTACTCAACAACTGGAGGTCCAAGCTCCTTTGAGCTTGTGGGAGACTGGACCAGACACTGTATTATCTGTGTTTCCAACCCAGTGGTCTATGCTTGGTCAGCTTGGAAACCAGAAATAACCACCTGGCTTCAAACTTCTGGCCTACATTCATGCCCACTGGAAGGGAAGAGCTGGGATAACGAGACTGCCCAAATGAGAAATAAAGATGAATGTACCTGCAGTGTCCAATGCACATGGGATTTAGCTTGTAAAAGACTCTAGCAGCAGTCATAGAGAAAGCAGCAAGCACGGGATTTCTACTCCCAACACTTCAAAGGAAACCATTTCATACACTTTAAAGGGTTAGAAAGGGTCTTGTCCTGGAAAAAAAAAAAGATCACATATTAAAAAAACTGTGATTACTTGCTGATCTGTTTCTATTGCTGTTGTGATTGTGGATAGATACTGATCTAGAATGAACGCTTTCTTCTCCATTTCATTCTTCAGTAAAAACATAATCCTATGGCTGTATTATTCACTCTGCCATGAAAAGATGTGCACAAATCCAGCTTTACTTTTTCACAACAGGATGAAGTGAAAGGGGAAGATGGGAGGAAACAGCCAGAATGGTGACACATGAAATCTTTTAAGCTTTTCTGCTAAGGCCTTTCTTATCTCTTGATTTCCATGGTTGTTGATAGCCCCTACGGCCTTCCTCAGGCCTCCCTCCTCCCAGACTAAAGCCATCCTCTCTGTTGCTTTCTCCAACATCATTTTCTGTGGTTCAAGTCTTGCTGTTGTTTAAGAGTCCACACTTTGGACTGTTTGTTCCTGTGGGCCCTGTTGTTTTCATTTATTTTGCGAGGTCTTCCTTTTCAGACATTATCTTCACCTCCACTTAAAAAAACATCTATTATTGCAGCTGAAATACAGAGAAAACTCTGGCTTTGGCCCAGCACCATTTTGTTGCTGCGCTCTTGCTGAAGTCAGTGAGAATGGGAGAAACTCAGAGACGACCAGGGCTCGGCCACAGAGGCATTTTTGCCAGAAGGAGGATTTAGGGGATTCGGAGTAAAGACTCCAGGTCCTCATCAAATACCCCTTTGGGAACATCCTCTTTGGTTCCTCATCAAATACCCCTTAAAATGCAATGGGAGCCCTGTCTCTAGCTTGGAGAGCCATAGAGCTAGGCCTCTGGCTAGGCCAAGCCTTACACCCTTTTTAAAGTTATTTAAAGTCTTGTCAGAATAATCAGTCCTTTGCCATGCTTCTAATTGTCAGGATTTGAAGTTGTTTTCTTCAGATATTATTCAGTAGCTTTTCATGTTATATTCCATTTTATACCAAATTAAACTTTGCCATTCTATAAGAATATATGTTCTATAGGATCCTTTGTCATATTCCCTCTTAATGGAATCAAGCACAAAATTCAACAGGCTTTTAAAATTCTATCTGCTAAAAAATGAGCTAGTAATATGAAATTCCTCCCACATACTCCCACTCTAATGTTTCTCTAAAATCTATTTATCTTAGTCACGACCTTATGAGCATGAACAGAATGTGGCAAACATTTCTCTGTGTAAGAATGTGTCTAAACTTTGGAAAAAGTTGTTATAGCTGAAAAGGTATAATTTCCACACAGCTTTCAGGTTATATATTGTGATAAAAAATACAGATGCCAGAAAAGATGTTATTTTGTGTTTTACACTTCACCTAAAATTACTCCTTCTTTTTTTTTAAAAAAAAGGCTCTAGTACTGCAAGTTACTGAGTGCTCTCAACTCTCATTGAAATCAGTGGAAGCCAGATCTTCTCTGGACTTATTACAAGCCACTCAGTAACTCACAGGACCGAGTCATTTAAGAAATAAGTATTTTCCAATTGATGAAACTGCTCATTTAGGGTAATTTTCTGCTGATAGCGAAGTCGACGGGAGTTATTCATTATCTTCAAGGGCAGCAGGATAGCATCTTTGGAAAATGATAATAAATTAGTAAGGGACACAGAAAAGGAGTTTTCTTAAATGTGTTTTGGCATTTAATGAAAAATCTGAATAACAATGAGTATAAATGAGTTAGATCTATCCAGAATAAATTGATTGATTGGGCATTGGCTAATTCTTCTGGAACCAACGTTTTTTTTTTTTTTCTTGAACTTTATTTTTCCTGAGGGGTGAGAGTAAACAGCTTTTGAGTATGATACTGTTAAGCATTAGTTTGCATCCAAAACAAAAGCTGAACTGTCCAAGGAAAAGCAAATGACTGTCCACAGAAACATTGGACCATCCCTGTGTATGTTTTGGGATGGATCCAAGAACAATACGTTCTGGAAAAAGTTGATGTGCTGGAGAAGTTCACCCCTGGTCAGGCATTCCCTAAACTCCAGAAATGTGTAATCTGAGATACTGAAAGTATGTCACAGGCATGTTCAGTATTTATGGGTGCCATTTAGCAAGCGTGAGGTAAGAGGCAATGAACTTGCTACATAATATTGTTCGGTGTTACTCCATATGATAAAAACGAGCGAACTTTTTTCCACATAAATGACAATATTTATTACATCATATGCAAGGCTGAATCAGAGAACTGTGCCTATGTTTTCTTTTCAGCTTTCTAGTACTAGTCTGTAAGGCAAGACAAGTTACTCTGCTTCAGATTGAGAAACCTTTTTAAAAACTCATTTCTTTTTAATTTGTAATAGTCATTTTGAAGACTGTTCCACAGTTGGGTAACCATATCGAAAGTAACATAATTTGTGCTCAGTTTGAGGGAGCAGTAAGCACATTCAAATCTTTTTTGTTGACTTATGAGTCAGAGAAATAAATGCAAGTCACACTCCTCTCACTTGCCAAATTCTACATCAGCATGACTCTGCTGAGTTAATTATGAGACATGGGTCCTGAGAAAAGGTGGTGCTGCTTATAGGTGAGCTGAGATAGAGGCCTTAGAAAGACTCCTCCTAGGACTCCTCCTGTCCCTCCAAACCAAACAATTTGCACTTTGAGGTTTGTTTATACAGAATAAAGATCTAGAGATCTCCTTCAAACAAGCAGACAGAACCAAGCTCTTGCCAACAGTGTCCTAAAGCTCAGGTTTCCTCCCGCCATCCATCATACTGGAATCGCCACTCCCATGTCAATGACTTAATTGCCAAATAAGCTTTTGTAAACAACTGAATTTTAGTCCCAGGTAATAAATCATAGCTCAAGAAGTCCACTGAACATTTTATGCAGCAAAAGTTTACCTCTGCTGTTGCTACTGAGTTTAGTCAGTTCTAATATTTTTTTAATTCCATTTCAAGAAACCATGGCTTTTTTTTTGTAGATCTAGAACTTTTGTAGTCTAGACCTGGGGACAGGGAAAATCTGCCATGGCTGAGATTGCTGAGACTAGAGGAGGATGGAATAAGCTAAATTTTTACTGGAAATCTGCTGGCACGCTGTGTATGGAGTAGCAGCTGCAGATGTGACATCTTCCTCCTTAAGGCCAAATCCACCCCGATGAGAGAGCGCACGGGAGATGCAGCTCCCACAACAACCCCAAGCTCTGCAGTGTCTCCAGAGCTCTCCTGTAGCTGCCTTTGAGCTGCACTGGTCTCCTTGATCCTCCCCATCCATTTCCAGCCCTAGCCCTCATGGGGCTGCTCATTGCTGTTTGCCGTCCCAGTGGAGGAGGCCACGTAGATGTGAGACTGACTTGGCCCCGCTAGTCACCCAGGCATAAGTCCTGCTGCATCAAGAACAGGCAGGCTTTTTCCATTGATCACAGAGGAAATAATGTGGCAGCTTTCCAAAAGGTTGTGGCCCTTTCCTATACTGCAGCACTAAAAATGATACATGTATATATGCCCCAATTCAAACATGAATTTGTTTTCCATGTGACAGCAATTTTCATTATGCATTCTTTTCAAGGATGACTTTCCTTACACTTCAATTTCTTCGTTCCAGTCCTTCATTATCTTTCCAGCAGTAAGCTTTTCCTAATGTCTCACCTGAATTTTAATTGTCCCAGTTTAAGCCTAAGACTTGTACCAACCATGGAAATAGAAAACAAATGATCATGTTTGGCCACTTTTTGTTGCTGCAT
Organism: Rhynchotus rufescens; assembly: GCA_032273925.1. NCBI lineage: Eukaryota > Metazoa > Chordata > Aves > Tinamiformes > Tinamidae > Rhynchotus > Rhynchotus rufescens. The sequence goes on from JAVCKT010021021.1 coordinate 43,411, forward strand.
TTTTCAGCACCAAATCTTTCCTGGGCTTTCGGCAATTTGGGGCTAAAACAACCTCAAATTATTTGTTCACTTCATTTCTAGACTTCTAACCAACTCTACTGGTTTCCTCTGGACTTTTAACAGATCATCCAGATGCTTTTCAAAAGGGATCACCCAAGCTTGGACACAGTCCTGCAGCTGTGCAGACACTGCGGGCTTGCCAGTACAGAACAAAATGGAAGAATTTCCCCACACCTTGCAGCCCATATTTCTGTTTATACAACTATAACATTTGCTAGTTTTGCAACTATTTCTTCATTCTCAATGTATGATTTGCAGTAGTCTTCTGATGCTTTCATGAAGAATCTTTATCAGTTGTTTTCTATCCTATATTTATGTGATGAATCTTTCCTAAGAGTAATACTTTGCATTTTATATTATTGAATTGCACAATACTTTTTCTTTCCCCCAGAACATCTTCCCCAACTGTCAGGATCATTTTTAATTTTAATCTTATCTTCAGAACTATCTGTGGACCAGTGCACTGCTTATTTGGAAAATTAGTATGCTTACTTTATTTTCCCTCACCTAGCTTAGTATTGAAAGTATGGAACTGAACTGGATCCAGAGCTGACTCCTGCAGAATTTCATCAGCTACAACGTCTGTTACTAATAGATCCTGGTTTCTTCTTTTCGACCACATAATATTATTGCCATCTTAGCAGTTGCCTCCATTCAATCTATTCTGCCTTAGTTGGCTTAGGAAAAAGTCACATGAAATAGCAAGAAAATCTCCCTAAAATTAGTGTAACTGATCACTTCTGTTTCTCTGTCTGGAAAATTCGTTATCAAATAGCATTAAAATGACTGGCACTATTTATTCTTGACAACTCTTATTTGCTTCTACTCACTTTCTTGTTCTCTCCTAGGTGTTTAAAAATGGTTTGTGTTAATTATTTCAACATTTTCCAGAAACCAGCAATAACGTAAGAGGTCTTTGAGTCCCAATTCCTCTTTATATTGCCTCTCTTCATAAAGATGGACACTTTGTTCTCCCCACTCCTTTGCCACCTCACTTTTCCACAGCAGACTCTTGAAGATACTACTGATAGCGTTGGGGCTTCATCAGATGCCTCCTGTATTATGTTAGGAATGAGGCTCATTGAGCCCTACAAGTGTGAAAACATCTGATTTATCTGCCAGGCCCCTGAGCGTTGCCTCATGACAGTTCTTCATTGGGTGAAGCCTGATGGAGTTATATTGGCCGAGGAAAAAGGCATCCTGCAACAGTCACTGTCACTTTGCTCTGGTGATTGACAAATTGCCCTACACAGGAGCCCTCTAATACTAACGCTATCTGCACTTTGATTATGATCAATAGATATTGTGATAGGCCCGTGAAAAGTGCTGTTTGATTACTTTTACATGAAGGGAGTACAAAAATGTCTCTTAATTCAAAGTATCAAAATATGAGCTGAGAAGCTGGCAGATAAATTATTAGAATACAGGCTTTGCACGGATAAACTTTTGAACTTTCATTGAACTTGTATATTAAGAATAGGCAGTTTTTCCAAGAGGAAAATTCGCTAGACAACCTACAATTTTTCTTTCACATATTTAAGGAAGATGTTCGATCTGGTAAGGAAATAATAGTAATTTATTTCTTTGATAATTGAGAAGGATTATAGTTCTATACACAGAAAGCAGCAGCCATCACCTGCTCCCCGAGTCACAGTCCTATTAAAGAGGTAGATACCACCTTAACCAAATGAAACCTCAATATTTTGGGTTAGGAGAAGAGGGGAAACTTCCATCTTCCTGTGAAATGAAAACATCAGTATCAGCCTATTGTTGTCTCTATCCTGCCTTATGACTTGAAACAAAATTATTAAATCCTTCTTCTTCCTCGTCTCCCATTCCTTGAAATGAGAGAGCCATTCCCCTCTTGTACCCACACACAGATGTCCTATTAATTACAAACCTGCCTTCTTCAGGCTGAGCATGTTTGCAATTCACTCTCCAGCACCTTGCTCTAATCAAACTGATATAAACTAAAAGTTTATCATTCATTCCTTCATATCAAAAGTATAACATTCATTATATATGTGGATTTTTTACTTCTAACCCTACTGTGTTGGAATTAAATCCATGAAAAAGCATCTTCTGATGCCAGACTATAAGGCACAAATAAAGACTTCCTAATGAGGTTAGCTGCATCCTAGCTGAACTAAAACTCATGGAAACGAGACAGAAAGCAGTATGTGAAGGCTCAATCTGTGGCCATGCCAAGTCATCCTGCCTTTGGGGGCACGGAGATCATGTCTTTTGACCTCACACAGAGCAAGTCCAATCCCCTAAAAATCCCACCAGCCATGGGACCTGCAGGTGGGCAGAGCCACTCGGGCGAAGGCTGCACATGTGTGGCAGGTGAGGTGAGCCTGCTCAGCTCCTCAAAGAGGCTGCACATGTAAACAGGAGCTCGCCTTCCTCCGCTTGCTGGGGCCACCAGCAGCACCCCTGCGCTGGGCAGAGGCCCGCGTGCCGGAGGGAGCCGGGACTGCGGGCAGGCAAGCACGAGCTGCTCTGGCTTGCTGGTAGGTCTCAGTGAGAGCTGGGAGTCTGGACCCACCACACAGCCCTTCTACTTGCCTGGTCCTCTCCTTTCTCATCAGGAACATACCTTTTCTTCATACTCTTTTTTTTCATTCTGCTCCAGTTAATCAGTAATTCCCACCTCTGTCCTCAGTCCAGAGCCTTTCAAAGTAACTGGGAATTTCCTAGAGTAATTGGGAACCTCCCACTAACCTAAACAGGCCTTGAATAAGTTCTATTTTAACTGTTTTTAGGGTGCTGAACATTGCAATACTGACATTAGTCCTCCATCCTAATAAAGGAAAACTGTGGTATTTACTTTCTTCTTATTTGTTCTGTTAACTTTCAGAAATGAGTGATGCAACATGTTTCGGTGAGGTCAGAAGAACAGGATGAAACTAATCTGACCATAGATACCTGCAGATGTTTTAGCCACTCTAAACTCCTGTAGCATAAAAAGGAGAGAAAATAGGACTGCCAAAATGGGAGCCAGTGTAGGCTAAAGCAGATGGCTTCCGTAGGGCTGATGAACTGGTGACTTCTGAGATGAAATCAACCTCTGATGAAGACCCTCCTGAGATGATGAGCCTCCAGATGGAAAGCTTACTGCTCGTCTGCCAAGAGCATCTCTCTGGTTTCCAGCATGAGCACCAATCTGCCTTTTCCAGGATATTTTAGCGTTAATTTCCAGGATATTGCTGTCACTCAGTAACCGTAAGAGAAGCAGCGCCCTGCCAGAGCAGAGGGGCTCAGTGAGAGGGCAGCCCCACAGGTACCTGGAGCTGTGCAAGCAGTGAGAGCTCAGAGCATTCCCGGCACATCCTCATGTTGCAGGGTGCCTCTCCGGGAGACCTGCGCAGGCTCCCGCCGCCAGCCCCAGCTGCCCTTTCCCCGGGGCCCAGGGCTGCTCTCCAGCAACATCTGGCCCCGCAGCCCTGGCGCTCCCAGGCACTCCGTGCAGTGCTTCGTGCTGGGAAGCGAACCTGGCTGGCCCCACGCTCCCCGCCTTCTCACAGGCAGAGAAAGCAGCCTTGCACCAAGTCAAGCTCTCTGACTTTCAGCTCGGGTTGCAATGTGATCCTTGGGCCACGCTCTTTTGATTTTTGACTCACTCAAAGGTAAGCTGAGCAAGTGGAGAAACTGGATAAAATACACTCAAAAAAATCTGGGTTAAAACACACATGAAAAAAAAAATCCGGGTGCCTTTATTTTTTTTCCTTGCAAGTCTGGAGTAATTTCTAAAGCACTGCAACCCAGACAGCCCTGCTCCTCAGCTGGAGCACAAACCAGTCGCTGTCACACCCTCTGGCTCAGCCCGTCCCAGTAAGCTAGACGTGCCCAGGAATGTTCCTGGGCACCGAGGCCAACTGGCTTGCAACAGCCCCTGTCTATGTTAGCAATCGCTGCGACCCAGCAAGGCTCGCAGGCTGCGTGCAGCCGCCCGCTGGGAACGGTCCCTGCGCTGCGCCGAGGCCTGGGCCCCTGCCAGCCCCCCGGGCTACAGCCTCTTGTCAGCGTTTCACAATAGAGATGATCTTGGTCCTGTGCCCGAGCACCTTCCCAGGTGCTGCTTGTTTTATACTGCGCTCTCTGTAGTTACACGTTTCCCTTTGTGAGAGCCTCGTGCCCAGCTGCTCCACACTCCTTTTCCCCACCAGTGGCAGCTGCAACAGCTTGGTGTCCTCTTTGCTGCTGGTCAGGAGGCAAGCTGCACCAAATATTCCTCAACAAGCAGTTTCCCCACTGTTACCTCCAAGAACTGGATCCACACTGACAATATAATTTCCATTGCTTTGCTTGCTAACAGTCTCCTGGCAGTCTGGTTAAAATCGCTCATACGAACTGAAGTGCTCCTTGTGTGGGTAGGACCCTCTACAAATAACTTCCCTTTTCTTCGCTGTATCATTAGCCTGAGTTGCATTAAATCTTTCCTGTTTGTCAAAGTCTGCCCAAGATGTTTCAGCAGAATTCTTTTCATTGGAAAATACTGATCAATGGGAGTCTGGGCTTTCAGAGAGAGCGTAAGGTATGTCTGAAAGGCAAGGCCATGGAGAAGTCAAATCAGAAAAGAACATTTTGGCCTTTTCAAAATGAAACAATTTCAATCTTACTGAAATAAGATGATATATAATGAAGTTGAAATTAAATGACCTTCTCAGTTTTTCTTAAATTTGGTTTTTGAAGTCAATTCAAGCAAAAATATCTGAAACACGAGCCTTTTCCATGGGTTGCAGCTCTGTTACTGTATTTCTGGCCAGGGGAGAATGACGTGCTAGCTACGCGTGGCAGCTGCCATGCAGAGATGTGCAAGAACAGCAGGCTGGCAATAGCCTGGGCACAAGCAATCCCCACACGTGGGGATTTTTTATCACCTTATTTGTGAAGATACTGAAATGAGGCGACTCTATAAGGTTTGATTTTGCAATAGAAAAATGTTACATGTCAAATGCGAGTCGTTCACCACGTATGGCATCTGCCTCACAAAACAGCCCTCAAAGCACACGCACTGCTGCCATCCTCCCCAAATCTCCTGATATGAGAAGCTCTTTCTCCTTCCTTTCCCTTCCCCCACTCTTTGCCCTGAGGAAATCAGGATTAAGACATTAGTTTCTGGCTTCTTTGAAGTATCCCAAACCCCTAGACCCCAAAATCTTTTCCCTTTAGCAATACCGGGTGCTCTAATTGCAATATGTACTTTACATGCAAATTTTAATGATTAGGTTAAAATTAGTTTCTCCTGGAAGGTGAGCAGCAGTGTCCCCTGAAACAAAAACAATTTCTTCAAGGCAGATCGATAGCACATGGGAAGGCAATGTTAAATTGGGTACCTACCTTATTGTATATGCCAGTGAACTTTTCATATACAGAAGTTTCAAGATAATACATATACTGGGGAAAGTAATAATAACAGGCTAAACCTGGCATATGAGATTGCAATAGCAACTTCCTCATTGGGCTGTATGGAAAACAAATCAAAATGCACAAAAAGTAGAACTCTCCACATTTGGTTCTCACTAGAGCTGTGTAATGCAGGGCTCAGAAGTTTCAGATCATACCAGAGACTCTGCCTGGTCGTTTCACTGCATTACAAAATGTTTGTGAATCTCTAGTGAGAGCAAAGAAGATGCTAAAATTTAAAAAAAGAACACTTTTTTTTGGAACACAATTTTTGCTCGCTTTGGAAGTCCACAAATTGCTGATGCAAGATTTGTGTGCTATCGCTAATGAAATCAGCGCATTTAGTACACTAAATAAGCCACTGACAACTCATTTAGCTTCGTTACATAACGTGAAATGAAACTGGGTGAATCAGACACCAAGCTGGGAAGCTGGTTTATATTTTCAGTTCCACCCATAATTTGTCACATGGTTTTAGGAGAAGTTCTTCATAGCAGAAACATCAGTTGAAGAAAAGGGGGACCAATATCAACATTTTTGACCATGGACACCAATAGTTAAGTGCTTAACTTCAGCTGATATCAAATCCCTGGGATCTGAGAAACCCACCATATGATCAGATCGTTTATTCAGAAGTTTAAATATGGATTTAT
>JAVCKT010021021.1:49542-83759 GCA_032273925.1 Rhynchotus rufescens
GGATTTATACAATGAGTTTGCACTCCTGGGTGCAAAAGTGCATAATTCTATTTTCTCATCTATAAAATAGGAAGAACGTATGAAATAGCCACCGCTGTGCAGCATGTGGAAACCCACAGATGAAAACTGATAATTAATATACTGATAAATATGGCACCTCATTCCACATATTATCAGGTATGTACACATATTCGCACATATTTAAAACACCACAAAAACACCCTTGCTATGCCATCACCACTCTTACTTCCACAACAAAACTGCATTCCTCTAAAGCAGTGATGAATTTCCAAAATACTGCACAATGGCCTAAATAGTGCACTGGCACAAGAAAAACGAGTATCCTTTGACCAAGCATAATTTTAAGTTGGAAACTAGAAAAAGATTTCTGACCATTAGGAATGGAAGAACCACCTTCCAGTAGGAGCCAATAACCTAACTAATCCCTCTGTGGGGTGGCAAACAAGTTACTTAAAGCTGCCTGAACTAGCTGCCCTTATTGACCCTGGGAGTCTCTTCCATTACTACATTCTTCTACCAGTCTGAACAGTCCAGTGATGCTTATCAGAAACATCTCTCACTCCCACATCCTCTGGTTTGGACAATTCCTCATGCTCACATTGCACAATGAATGAGGATGGACACACATACGGGATTCAGAGGATCATCCCATTTCCAGGGCTCCACTGAAGCATATGGAGGATATGGCACTAAAATTACAAGATACAGCAAAATTCTTCAAACTCTAGGAAGAAATAGATCTCCCTGACACTGACTCATTCTGCAGTTGAGGAATCAAGGTATTCTTGCTAGCAAGGGATTCTCAGGAAACTAACATGCCTTCAATTATAATATTGCTGTTACAGACTACGGGCATATAGTTAATTCGTGGAGGCTTGGGAGGATTTCCTCTCCTCTCCTCTCCTCTCCTCTCCTCTCCTCTCCTCTCCTCTCCTCTCCTCTCCTCTTCCTTCCTCTCCTTTCCTTTCTCCTTCCCTTCCCTTCCCTTTTTGGCCTAATGCCTTTACTGTTTGCTAAAGCTTAGAGTACAAGGAAAAGTTAAATGTATTCAAATCAAGTGATCTGATGAACATCACCTGAAGGTGTCTGAAAAGCTGGCTGAGTCATTTGCAGTGATCCCAGAGCCCTCTTGGAGCACGGGGAAAGAATTAGAAAAGGCCCCATATGATGCCACTTTTGAGGCAGGAAAGTAGAGGATGGGCACTATACAGAACTCTGCTTGACTTCATTACTCTAAGGTAATGCTAGATTTACAAGTGCGAGTGAATCAGGCTGTTTAGCCTTGCATTGGAGAGTCTGTGAATGGCCACATGTTTGTTGTGTCTCCACTGACGGGTGGCAGCTTCTCAAACAGTTCAGGTCACCTCTTAGTGTTTGCCTGCATCTCTTAGGAGCACATCAGTTCAACTCTCCAATGAGTGTGCATGACTGTTTGGTCACAGTGCATGAATTTGTTTCCATCCCATCTGTGTTGCTCATGTGTCCCATCACTGAGTTCCTACTGGAAATCCACTGTGCTGGGAGAGACGATGGAGAGCAGGAATGGCTCCTGGAAGGTGCTGTGGTCAAGGCACACCACACATCTGACTCAGAGACATGAGATCGTACATGGGAATAACATGACTGCATTGCATGGCATATATGTTCAATCAGAACAGCTCATATTTTGAGTATTAAATATTTAAAGAAGTAACGCAAGAACAAGTTGTACCTCATGAATTATTCACAGTAATTTGGTATTTTGAAAAGTGAATATTTGATAAACTGTGACTTGTTCATGGACAATTTGTAATCAGAAAGAGATGAAAATCATCAATACATTATTCATTACAAATTATTTGTTCATTTCCAATATCAAGTTACCTGAGTCTCTGAGCTGTTTACCCATGCTCGGAGCCCTCCTCTGAAGTCCTCTCCTCAATGTCACTTTGGCCTGTTCTCCATACCTGAAAGAGCCCGAGTCCCCACTTCTCCATCACAGGTCCCTGGTGAGCAGAGGAGCGTGGAGCCTTGGGCACCTCTCACCCATGTTCTCGCTACAGCACCTGCACATCTCTGTGAAGAGGTGGGACCAGGAAAGGAGTTGGGCACTGCTACAACACAAGCTACAGGTCCTGCAACTGCTCGTTTTCCAGGGCAGAACAGGGGTTGGGAGCAAAGAAAGCATGAGGCAATGGCATGGTGAGACTTGAAAGGGAGGAAATGTAATATTAATGCCGTTCATCACCATCTCCCCCTTTACGACTTGGGCCTGGCTGCTGCTCTGGGCAGCCTCCACTTGCATTGCGATGGGAATATTCCAGTCTTTCACTAGCAAACTCCCTGCTTGACTCCTCGGCGCTGAAAACAGCTGGTGACTCGGGCTGGGGAGCGAGCTGGGAAGTCTCCACAAGCTCACTTAGCAGTTTTGTTCACAGCACACCACAGGCACGAACCTTGCGCCGTCAGGGATTCCCTTAAGGTCTGTGGGGTTTCAAACACACTTTCCTGCCAATATGTTGCTTTATTCTAGTGAAACTTTTCTCAGCCCATAAGGGTCAGGCTATGTGGCAAATCTCATTCATATGCAATATCTCCTGATAAGGCACTGTTCTCCCACCACTTTATTGGTCAGCAAACCTGGATTATTTTTTCACAGCTTTAAACTTAAATGAAAATAATTATGCAAAATGGGGCAGAAAGGGTTGCTAGATCACAGTCCTGACAACAGCAGATGAGCTGAGTCTGAAAACATGAGCATGTGCACCTTGGAGCTGTCCCCAGTTCATCCTATAGCCCCTGCCAGGGCAGAGAATGTTCTTTATTTCCTTGCAAAAAAAAAAGAAAAGAAAGGAAAAAAAGGGACTGGTGCAGTACCTTTTATGTCCTAGCACTACAAAATGTTGTGCATGAGTGGTTTTGGCTAGGAGAGCTCTGCTGTTAAAAACACCTGTGTTTTAACACACAGCCTAAGATGTAATTATAAACGAGTCCCAAATAACTATGAATGTGCAGTCCTCTGCCAAAGGAGGGAACGGTTGTGTTTATAACATGTCTGGAGAAATCTCCCATCCTGGTACCATGGGATGGGGAACAGGCTCCTGTCCTCACAGCCCGTGAGCTGCTCTCCTCACCCTTCATCATTAACTCCAGTGCACGGGGTCCCGCCTTGGTGCTGACCTGCATGAAAAGCCACCAAGATGGAAGAGCTTTCTGATCATGGAAAGAAAATTAGTCTGTTCCTGCTTCCACCTAGTTACAATCCATGATTATTACCCACATTGCTCACAGCAATGGTTTAAAGAACCTTTTCTTGGAAAAGGATCCTTTTTCCTTCCTCCATTTTCTTTCTTTCTTCCAGTGACAAAATCAAAAAATAAAAAAAAAAAAGGGAGGGAAAAGAGATACTGAGAAAGAAAAAATCTGACCTTCAATCTTCTCCTTGCTCCTTTAAAGCAACCTAATTTTTCCCAAGTATTTTCAACAGACTTAAAACAAACTGGAATGATTAAAAAAAGAACTTCCAAACTTGCAGAATGGAAATTAATATTGGATTTTTTTCTGCAAAGATAACACTTCTTGATGAGCTCGGGTTATGTCTATGAAGGTAAGGCTGAAAATTATCCTTATGGCTTATGTGACCAAATTACCTCACAGTACACAGAAGAAAACCAGACAGGACATGTCATGATACCAGTCATGTTAGCCTCATATAACGCTCCTTTCATGTTGGGAAATGATTCTATCTTCATTCATCTTTGTCTCTACTTAGCCAGTTTCTAAACCTTGTTGGAACATTGTCTTTCCTCGTGCAATTATTTAGACTTCCTAGTAGGCTCTTGCAATGCATGCTAGTAAGGTTTTAGGAAAGACAACTGCATATCATTTAACAGCTCTTTATCTGATGTCAGCCCCCTACAAAGTTGTGTTATTATGACTAAAGGTGTAATTTTAGATTGCATAAAGCTGCAGTGGCTTAATTCAGCTGAAATAAATTACACCATTTGTCATTAATAAATATGTAGACACCCATACCAGTTGAAACGTTGTTTATCTTGGGCCATCTTGCACTGTTGAATTTATAGGCACAGGTTAACTCCATATAACGTATGTGAAGGCTTTTTTTTTTTTCCTCCTAATCCACACACAGAGGTTACATCAGTTTAATTAAAAGCAGATTCTATATGGTGCTGTATACCAGCCCTAAGGGATGGGTGGCAACATTTGGCTTTACAGAAGATGTAAGGAATACATACCTTGCAGAAGACGCTGGCAAATATATCACATTTCAAAATGCTGGCTGTTCAAACCATGGCTCTTCTTGGCATTCTGTAGGAAGGATTTCCCTGATATTCCTCCTTTCTCAACTAGAGCAAGCAGAGACTGAGGAATAAGCACAGGAAGCTGGCACACAGATCTAGAAAAACAAATGCTGACATTTAAATCATTTCTGGGCATTTGGAAAGTGAATGCAGGTCTTTGTCTTTCATATATACCATTGTAGGGCACTTATTTCTGTAACTTTCCATCCACCACATAATCTGTATATCGTGGGCCAAGCATTGCCACCTGTGAAATCAGTAAATATAAAACTGTGGTTTGAGTGAACTTTAATAATTAAGGTACCAAGTGCACCTGATTTAAGTTGTTCTCCAACAGTTCTGGAGACACTTACTGTCAACACCTGTAAAAGGTTGTACTTCTCTCCATAGACCTCTTCTGTTCAACTTTGGCTTGTGGTGGGGGAAGAAAACTTTTCTGCAGCAAAAAGAGGTAATACCAAATCAGTGCAGAAACCAGAGCATCAGCATGGCTATAGAGAGAGTAAACAGATGTTTCAGCAGGAGCTACCTGATCACAGCCAGAGAGGCTAACGAAGTGTCCTCTGGCACAGCCCTCCCTCATGTGTTTCCATCTTTCCATCTCCCCTATTTGCTTTTCCATCCCATGGGTTTGCGGCTCAGGTAGCCTATACAGCAGAGATGGGGAATTAACAGCAGAACTGGGGAATTAACTTGATGGGAGGGAAGGGGACTGTTTTTCAACCTTCTGGGGACTTCCCATGCACCCAGCACACGGAGCAACACCAGCCACGGAGGCATTCCTGGCGATTGCTTCAGCCATGGATTTCTTTTTAAGGAACGGATGTTGCACACAGAGGTGTGCTGAGCAACCACTTAACAGAGCTAGGTGGGATGTGCAATACCTGCGACAGAATGATAAGCTAGCAGCTGCCAGCAAATTAATTACAGCAGGCCGATAAATGCACCCAGGTTGAGACGTATGTGAATTCTTCAGTCCCAAAGACTGCTATGAAAGAAAGGTATCTATTCAAAAATAATGCTGCAGTGGATGCTATTCCCCTTCTGAATTAATATTCTCCAATAGAAGTTACAGAGGCTGAGCTACCATTCTTTGGTACCAGGATATGTGCCAAAATATAATGTGGTTAGTGGTGAATAGTCTTTGCACTTGGCTCAGGATCTGAACACGAAGAGATACAGAAAGGTGTCTCAGACAGGATGTATTCAGAGGATGTCGACTGTGAATTTTTGGGACTGATTGCTAGAAAATACATAATATGAAAAAAAAAAAGCAACCGTCTTAGATGTGGCAGGTATGCAGGCATTTCTTTCCATACTAATATTCTCCAGAAAGATAGGGAACATATCTAAGAGCTGTTGTTGCCTTTCCCAAGGCACTGTACCTTTTCTGTTTCTATCTCTTAGATCCTATGGGGCAAAGAAACTCTACCTCCTCAGCCCTCCACCATCATTAAATAAAAAACAAAAATATGATGATAGTACCATGAGGAAAACGTGAGGAAAGCAAAGAGCTTTCATCTTAATGGGATCAGAATTATAATTAAACAATTCACAAACAAAATATTCATAAACAAAAAAGATCAGCTCTTCAAAATCTAGCAACCTACCAAGCAGTAACTTCGCAGCCTCCCAGCCTAGGCCCTTCTGTAGGCTGGTGGGCACTGGGGACACGATGTGGGCATCACCTCTCCACTGCTCCAACCAAGGATGCTCCCAGCTCCGGGCAGCTCCCTGTCAATCCCCCTCGCAGGGCTGGAGAAACGCGTGGGTTATTGGTGCTCCTCAAACAGACCCAACGAGCACCCCGGCCTGTGCCTCGGAGCAGCCACAGCCGGGGACACGCTCTGCCCTACCAGCTCTGTAGGACAGATACAGACTTCCAAAAGTGGTGGCAGTGGCTTCCAAGGCCTCCGCAGCAGTGTTTTCCAGAGCTTGTCTCGACAAGTCTTAACGCTGCAGATCAATTTCCTAGGCGCCTTTGTTAGGGTATAATGAACCGTTATTCATGTCAAGAGTACGTGATTTCAAAAGTCAAAGAGATCACCAGAAAGCTGAAAAGGTTATATTTTATTTGCACGATCGGTACAATAAAATCGTAAAATTATCATTTATTTGCCATTTTTCATGACAATATTTTTGAATGTGGAATGGTATAGTACAGTGACGACTGTATATTTTGTCTAATCTGCCGGGTACCACAGAAAGGCAGTCTGTTCTGGGATGGATTGGAGCCAGCATTCTGAATGAGCATTTTAGACAGAAATATTCTGATCTGCCTAATGTTATCTAATTATAACCACTTCTGACATCTCTTTTTGTATTAGTAGTGTCATTGTGTGACATTTAAGCAAGAAAAAAAAAGACTGTAAGATTAAGCTGAGCAGCTCTTACCTTACTGAGCACATGATGACATCTATGATGTGACATCAGGAGCAATTATTATGCTAGTAATTTATTTATATATTTATTTCTGCTGCAGCTCTCTGAAGAGCCTATTGAACACTGTTGCATAGCTCATCCTCTTTGTAATGTGACTGCAATTTGGCTGGATATATGTTTCTGCTTTAAAATTCTTGGAATGGCATAAAAAGCAGGAGACACAATCTCTACCTTGAGTTTTGACAGATAAGAAATGAAAACCCAGGTTAGAAAAAGAAAAGATGTGGCAGTAGGTCAAGGATCATCAACAAATGGATAGTATGGAGAAAGAAAATACACATATAAGTGTGTGAATATTGCTCAGACAGGCCTTATAATCTGTGAAAGAATTGTATTTGTCTAACTGATTTATATCTAAGAATTAAATTCCAAACTTTTCCTGGAGTAGTATTTGTTGTCGAGTACAGAGTTATATTTAGAAATGGAAGACGACCTCTGTAATGCTAGTAGAGAGATAAATACTACCAGAAATGTATTATTATTGTGTCATTCACTTCCCAGATGTAGATTAAGAAGCAAATGCAGCAACTAATGGTACTGCTTACTCTTCCTGGACGTGATAGCTGACAGACATCCTTGCCAAATAATCACTGAACCTACTAGAGATAATACCATGTCAGCCATGGATTTGGTAGGTAGTGAGAAAATTACAGAACAATCGATCATAGAAGATAAACTCAGATTAAGCTGACATGAGAAGATCCAGTTTAAATTAAATGGAGGGCTAAACAAAAATAAGTCTATGGTATTTTCTTTTTAAAAAGGACAAACTGCAAAATAAAGAAAACAAGTCGGTAAAATCAGTTTGAAGTGCTGCAAAGACTGAGTGTGTGGAATCCAGAAATTCCCTTAAATAAAAGATAAAAAAAAACTACTGGAATTAAGAAAAGAGAAAAAAAAACTCTTATGGACTTCAGACACAGCTGGATAAACTGCCATTTTCAATGAAGTATAAAGAATAGGCTAACTAAAAGAACTTCATGTATTAATTTCCAAGGGGAGACCCAAACTGTCAGCACCCACAGTAGGGAAAGAACTGGCACGTGCAATAGAAGGCCCAGGCGCCAGGATGTTTTTATAAAGCTTTCAAGCTGAAGTTATGCTGCATGACTTCAGAATAGCATGCATAGCATATATATTTAAAGAAAGAGGAAAAACAAACTGCAGTACAGGATTGCTAGACTGACGGTGCAAAAAAAAAAGATTTCTAAAGGTAAATCATGCCAGAGCAACTTATTATCCTGTTTTACTAAAGTATTAATTTTTTAAATAAAAGTTGGATTAAATCTAAACTGGATCTCCATAAAATGTATTATTATTTATTATTTAATATTGTGCTACATGAGAAACTATTAGTTAGAAGGGTAAAAAAATCAGAGTGAGTCAAATAATTTTAAGATATGCATGAAACTAGCCAAGGGAGAGATAAAATAACATATCTGTCTGGAAGAGGACTATAGGCGCAGAGATTTGTCAATGTAGCTTCTTATCAATATGTTTCAGAACAGATATTAATTCATTCTTGTACCATAACACAGAAAGCAGGGCTATGGAAGGAATGACAATCAGAATATCACAGAAGGAAAAAAAAAACAAAAGAAACCGAGATCGAGACTATGAAACAGGATGAAATTTAAACATCCAAATGCAAGATCAGAAACCTGGGGATTACACACATTTCTCCTAAAAACCGGGACGTCACCCTTTGGCATGGTAGCCAAGGAGGGAGATGTAGATGCCCGGCTCTCCCCGAGGATGACATTTGCTGCTAATAAGAGGTGGCCACACAAGCAAAGCAAACCCAAGCCCAGGATGCCCAAGGACCATGAGCTACAGCAGAACCAGGCAGGAAGACAGACAACCGGCACAACCTGGCATTGCAGACCCTCCTTTAGGAGCACAGGCAAAGGCAGATTGTCCGTGCTAGCAAAAACACGCTAAAAAACACTAGTGCTGCCATTTATAAATACTGGGGAGAGAGAAGAGCGACTTAGGCTAAATGACAGTGTCAGAAGGAGAGCAAAGGTATCAAATGACTATCAATATCCACAGGCTGAAAATCAGGAGGAAGTTTCCAGGCATCCAAGGAGTGATTTCCTACAGCAAGAGAAACACTGGGAGCCAGAAATCTAACTGGTGTTAAGATGGGTCAGAATAGAGGGGTGGTATGTGACATGCTTGTGAGGCCACAAGGCCAAATTTGGTGGTGTAGGAGGTGCCACGTAGCCCTGTCTCTGCCATCCAGAGGGCATGGAGAAGAGCAGACCCCAGCCGTGGTCCTGGGAGCTCCCCGTGCGCCGACACACGGGTGTTCGGGGACGGCAGCTCGTCCCCGACAGAGCGCAACGTCCTCGTGCCGAGAATGCCCATTTCCCAGGGACAGCGATTTCCTTAGTGCAGTTACAAAGCATGTTACCAAGGCTGATTAAGTGTCAGTAATGTTTCTTTTCTGATTTATGTCTTCTCAGAATCCCTGACAATCGTTCGTGATTGCATTTACACATCTGTGCACGCAAACACACTAACACCGTAATTTGCTGCCCTGGAAATATGAATCTGCTTCAGCTAAATTACAAATTGGAAGAGGTGCAGACTTTCCAGCCCTCCAAAGCAGTGTATTAGCCCTCTCCTGTCCAAAGATCAGTGCCTCACGACCTCCCCAGCACCTCTCATGGATTCCCCTTGGAGAGCCAGAGCTGGGGTCAGCCCCCAGCCCTCCGTCCTGGCTCTGCTCAGCAGCACGGGCAGGAGGGAGGACTTTCTGCCCCAATCAGGCTACAAGACGCTCGGAAGCCTGGTGATGCCTTTGCCATGGTCTAAGTGCAGCTGGGGCTGGCTCTGATGCCTCACGTGGTGACAACAGACGGGAAGGTCTGTGTGCTTTCATCATAGGTGCTATCTCCTCCTTCGAGGAGACAGATCAACAGAGCTGTAGGGTGAAGTGGACACGGAGACGGAGCCACCAGCAGTGTCCCAGGTCACCAGAGAGGTCACCGTGCTGCTGCACAGCCCGTGTGTTGCACCTACTGTGCTCTTAAAGAGAGGATCTAGGTATCTAAACATATAGATGAGCACGCTTCCTCAGCTCAAACAATTAAACACTCTTGTAGTGCACGCAGCATCGGCAGTGAGAACAGCTCCAGCCCCACCTCGCTGCACGCTCACCAGACGTGCATTCCTCTCCTGCCTTGGAAGCCTCCTGTCATCTAGTTTGCTGTAGTTAAATTGACGCATCTTGTTAAATCTTACCTAGCGGCTGACAGTAAATTGGAATGTACTAAAGAGATAATGTCTAGCAATATTGTTTCCCCGATTTGCACAATGACTTATTTAAAAACATAATAAATATTAACCAATTCTGCAAACCTGCAACTTTCAATTGCCAGCGCATTTCTGTACTTTAATTCTTCAGAGAAGAAATTGTCACTTGCATAATGCTTCCGAGTGGGGGAAAAATATAGTTTCAATTTTCATACGTTGTAGCATTGTAGGGAAAGATCTCATTTCTTGTCATGTTGTATCCTGTCCCTGAACCAATAAATATTTTATGCATTTAATGCATTTATCAACTCTGCTGTATAAAAAGTACAGAAGAATCTATGCAGTGGTGTCAAAGACATCTCACGTATTAAGGGAGTCTGAGCAACCTCTTGGGTGCTTCTCCACCTTGAAATTTAACTTTACATCTTATCCATCAACTGAGTGAGAAGTGACAACAGTGCCCGGCTCTCCAAGGTAACAGTGCACTGGTTTGCCTGCTAGAATGCAGTTCTTTTAGCAGTCAGATGCTGTACATGTCTTCGCACTGAATTTTCACAGCTTATTCTCTCTTATCAAGAAAATAGAAGGAAATAATTAAGAATGCAGTTTCTCATTTAATGATGCAAACTCTCCTTTAGTTAAATTGGTCCAGACTCCTTAAAAGTAATGGCTTGCATTCATAAACATAAAATAATTTGTGCCAGTCATTTTCTTTTCTCTAAGGTTAAGTTTTTTAAGACAGCATAAGGGAGTCAGATACCTCAAGGAGAAAGAAATTTCATAGGATTCATAACTACCTAACTTGTAAACTCCATTGAATAATATCATTAATAAACTGGAAATACCTATGTTTCAAAAATTAAAGGGCTCATTTGCCGCTGCCTAAACCAGTATGTGTATGCACACACACACACACACAGATGCACACTCATAGACACACATGGAACAAAATTTACTGTACTAATTAAATCCACTAGTAACATGGACATCTGAGGCATCATTGATGCAGATGAGGACCACAACATTATAACAGCACTGGGTGATATTAGTGTCAAATTTATAGCTAAGAAGGACGGTCATGTGCTGATGACAAGAATTTTGACTAGCAAATGTAAAATCTCATCATTTGTAAACAAAACATCAGAGAAAGAGAGAGGTCTGTGTGATATCAGAAAACCAGTGACTGAACCTGAACCACTAGCAACAGAAAGGACTTCAATGTCATTTGTTCCCCCTGCTTATGCAAACACAGGGGAGAAAGAAATGCTGTTTAAGCAAAGGGATGATGCCACTGCAAGAGGTAACACATGCAAGATGGACAGGGATACACGTAAGATGAAACTAAGAAGGAAATAAGAACCCTCTAATAAAAAGCAGGGGCAAGATGCAGCCACTGTGCAGAAAGATCATCCATACAACAATTTAGCAAAGTAGTGCAATATTGACAACTGCTATTCAAGAGAAATCCGGGAGTGTTACAATAAAGGTATTGTACATGAGGAAAGAAGCCATCAAGATCTGAGAGTAAACAATAAGAATGTTTATTGCTCTCACCTGAGGTAGGTTACCCAGAGGTTTAATCTTGAGTTTTAATTTGAAAAACATAGCCAGGACTTTCTCATTATTAGCTCCTCTACTCTTGAGCATCTTCTCTGATTTCTTTGGGAGTCTTTTAGGAGGTGGTTATTTTATTAATAGGATTGTTTTACTTTTCCTGTTTCCAGTCAGTCTGCTGTCCAGATGGAATAGGAGTGCTTGGAACTACAAATAGGCTAGGCTGTGTTATTTTTAATTATTATTTTTAAGATCAATCTGTAAATAGCTTTTCAACGTATTGTATGAATCAGTTATTAAAAACTGATCTCATACATTTTATCCCTCCATTTTTTCCCAGTTATAGCTCTAATGCTTTTAATCCACATGACATTTCCTTTGTTAGGGCCTGATTTCATGACATTTTATGTCTTAGCCGGCTCAGACCCTTTTTGTCATTTCTCTCTTTTCTTTTCTTTGGGATCTAGCAAAAGTTCATCATTACTTGTAGCAATTCCTTGCCTCTGGCTATTTAATTCAACACAGGTTCAAAATCCTTGAACTCTTCTATTGCCATGTTTTGGGCCCTGAATCGCAGAGTTTTGAAAGAGACTCGAGACTGGTGGAAGGTCTTTGAAGGCAAGTGTCAGCTACTGTCACTGCCATAGCAACCCACAAATTTAACAAAGGGGCTTAGGGCAATGCAAAAGGTCTCTGAACCCTCCTCACAAGTAGGATGAGCAGGTAGCACAATGAAAATTTCCCATTCTCACATACGGAAGAAAAAGTTGAATTCTATCTGCATAGCCACGGATGTGTGCTCTCCACGCAGTCACGGAGCTTGGCAAGCATTGGGTATGCCATAATGACCCTACAAATCACTGTCTGATTCTTCCTCATTACTGCATTTTTCTTGGGCTTCCTTCTTCTCTTAGGAACCATTTGTTTTAATTTATTTAATAGGAGGAATCAAATGAAGATGCGCTTATTTAACCTGGACTTAGCCCAGCTTCTGCAATCACTATTAAACCGTGAAATGAACCCAGGCAAAGGCCTCTGGCTGCTGTGCTGCCAGACTGGCCCCTACCTGTGCACCAACCTGCTCTCACCCATTTTCGGTTTCTACAGAATAAAAACCCAGTAGGGAATAAAGAGTAGGGAAAGGCAAGAGGAAAAAGAAAGAAGAGGCCAGACAGGAGAGGATGGCAAGGCTGACCTGCTGCAGGAGAAAAGCAAGAGAAGCACAGACTGTTGCGTGGTTTCTACACACTTCTGTCATTGTGTTTTAATTTTAACCTGCCACACTCTTTGCTTTTTATATCCTGAGGCTCCCCAGCTAGAAGGTGTCATTTTGTGCAAACATTCATCAGAGGCTGGGGAAAAGACCATCATACTAATCAGCTTCACTGGGTCGTGTTACATACTGAAATCCAGGTCACTGGGGACCAAAACTCCTAAGATGTGACTTCTATTTACCGGAATAGGGAATAACCGGGTAGACTGCAAAATTAATGTTTAACATCCAATCTCATAAGCTTTTTAGGATGCAAATGTTCTTTATATAGAATCACTGGGAACTTGCCACAACATATTCCAGAATAACTGGGCTGTGATATTTCTTTTCTTTTTTCCTTTTGTGCTAAAGTATCCCTTGATCTACTCCTCAGGCACAGCAATGAATAGTTAGTGCTTTCTCCAGAACACCTTGACTTGGGAACATACCTTCCCTTTTCTCCAAATGCACTTGCTCTTCCATAAGACTTATCTCTGTTCCCAGTTGGGCAATGCACTGGAATTAGGAGAAACTAGGCGCTAAAGAGGGGTGACTTTGTTTTCCATTCAAATGGCTACATTTCTATTATTTTTGTATGATTTATACATGTTGTTGAAGGCGCATATGTAGGCGGAATGACAGGGGCTTTCTCGTTAAGGGAAACGGGAATAAATAATAAATACAACATTATGAAAATAACCCTGGGGAAGAATGAGCCTCTAGGAGTAAACGCAGCAAACGGCTGCTCGCCAGGCGCGCTCAGCCCTTCCTGCTGCGCTCCCTCCCTGAGCTCCCGTCCCTCTCCGCAGGCTGCCGCTCTCGGAGCGGCTTCCTTGGGAACGGCCTCATCACCTACCGAGCATCCTCCTCGCTCGGAGGCTCCACAGCGGGACGAGGGTGGAACGAGGCCGGGAAGGAGGATGGGATCCTGCGGCGCTGCCCCGGAGCAGAGGGGCACAGGTTGACAGTCCCCAATGCAGCTTTCCAGTTGATCCCAGCAGTTTTCCGTTGTTTTATGCAAAGCCATCGTAATCCCTGGGCAAACGGCGATTCCTCTTTATCAGGTTTAGCTGGAAAACAAAACAATTAATTAAAAAAGCAAAACACATGACCTAAATGTTATTTATGCCCCTAATTATCTCATTCTAGTGGGTATTTTAGTCCCTGTCTGGTCAGAACATTAATTATCTTCATAAATACAGCAAAAGTTAAATAATAAGCACTCAGGGCTACCGGACCACTGTAATGATCAAGCTTAAATGAACATATAAATTTTATTAATGGATGCTTTATACAACTCCATATATTATAAATCAAACAAAAAATCTTTTTCCATCCTCTAAGGTTGCAAAGAAAAAGCTTTAACATTATTGAGGATAATTTTTATTAAGTTTAAAACTCCTTTTTTGCAGCATTGAGAGGGTTAGGGGGATAATTGAATCTGGTTTGTCATGAGGCACCTCAGCTTGTTAAATAAGTTAATAAATGACTATGCATTAATCAAAGTGTCAAAGCTACGAAGAGATGAGGATGGGAGACAATTCTGGTGATAGTATTAATTAGTATTTAATTAGAAACTTAGGGGCCATAAATAAAAAAATCATGGGAGAGACATTTATGCAAATTGCTTTGAAAGTGGAGTTGTATTTGCTTTAAAAAAAACCCTTCCTGCCTCCAAACCCTTCCTTCATCTTTTCTCTCCATACGCACTGTACATTGCAGAGCTGTAGTGACATCACATGGATAGAAATGAGCTTGTACGTATCGGTTTTGTGCTTAATTTTTCTCAATTTGAACTCTCTGAACGTGAATCACAATTCTCACTTGTTAGAAGGCAAGAATGTTTGAGATTTATAATTTCTCGACAAACAGCAAGAAAGAAAATTTAGAGAGAGAGAGAGAACTAGGGAGAGGAGAGAGGGAATTTCTACCCGGGCTGTTTCAGTCGCGCGTCACCACTTTCGATGGCAGGGCTGATGTCACGATGACGCCGCGGCCGTCCTTCATATCCAACAACGTCCCCCATTCGGAAGAGCAAACGGGGCTGGAGCTCTGCCAGTCGTGTTACGCAGCAGCAGTAACTTTCCTAATCACGGTGATTTTACCGTTTTTGCAGTAAGCTGTCCATTTCAAAATGGACAATTCCTGGTAGCGAAAGAAATAAAGCATCGCTCTGTCTTTAGGATGTTTTCCTGAGGAACAGACTTTATTATTTGTTGCTTTTATACAAGAAGGTTAGCCACGGTAAAACTGCTTTTTCTATTCAGCAGTCTATCTCTGTCATGGCTCATTTATGTGTGAACATGACTGACTGAAGCCAACATTATCCACAACTGACAAGTGTCAGAGCTACAGTTCAATCAACCTCTTCCTTAAGATAATGCCAAGGGCCGGCTGTTTGAAGGAGAGGGACAATAAAGTGGAGAGAGACAATCAGGGTCAAATTGATCCAATTCTCTGTGTATAAAAGGGATTCTGCCTAATAACACACAGTCCTTTTTGCTCTCCAAACACATTAGACCTTAAACAGGGACCTGGCCTTCAAGAAAACGTGTGACTGACACCAAAAAATGCTGAACTTTGAAGGTGGTTTCTCTAGTCGTTTTCTTTCAAGGCCTTTTATTAAGCCTAAATAAATCTAAGATAAAACGCACTTAAAACCTAGGGTTTCTTGGTTATTTTTACAGGATGTTTAGACTGAACAGCCCAGTGTTGACACAGAGTTCATTCTCCTTTTCCTTTTGTTTTATATTTGTTTAACAAATCATTTGCATCCGTTAATAAAATTAAACCTGAGAAATGAATAAGAGGCTGCTCCTTTCAGTGACGCTCCCAATTCCCATTGCCAATATAGCGAACTGAATTCCTGAATATATTTCTTTATATTAAGTCTCCACAGAACACAGCAGTTAGCACAAATATTCCTTCAAAATTACCAGCTGCTTCTGTACTGCAATACATATCAGGTCTGGAATTTAATAAGATATTTTACTGAACTTCCAGAAGATAAAGAGCTGAGCACTAGTCACTAAAGACTCAAGAGAAATTTTGGTACCTTCAAGCATTAAGATACCAAACTTTTACATATTTCCCTTCTTCCAGTCCCTAATTAATAAGCCCCTGGAGTTGCATGTGAACATCTATCTTTTTATTTCTTCAGCGATGGAGACAGATCTACATATTTCGATAATCAAAAAGGGTTTTTTTTTCCTTTCTACCTCTAATTTCCCAGCTATCACCTCCTTAGCATATTGAATGACCCACAAAACTAGATTTATTTCCCTCCCTAGTCCCAGTACAAATGAGAAAGTAGGAGGCCATGCCTGCTGCGTGGTTCATAAGCTATATATTGGCTGATTTTGTGGTACTTTTAGCATTGTTTAAATCCCCTACTGAGCCTAGTAAAGCAGGATAAGATGCTCACTATTAACTGTTTTATTGCAGGCCTGACCTTCTTGGGGTTCCCAGTGGCCATGCATGGCAGCCTCCGACAGCAGCCTCCACAGGGCTCGGAGCTCGGGCCGGACCCATCGGATTCACCTGCCGTGAATCCGGCTGCTCTCCCGGGACTCAGCTCCCTCCAGTCCTGCCCTTCTTGGGGAATGAATGAATGGGGCCCAGAGCGCTCGGGAGGGAGCAAGAGGAGAGGAGTCTGTGTGTCCATCTGACACCACCTGGGCTGGGATGTCCCGCTGCCTTTTCAGAATGAACCTCTGCACTTCCCTAGCAAAACTCCTCGTCTTCTGCAATATGCTGATTCCTTTTCGGACAAGTTCACATTAATTCAGTGTGGGCAGCAGAAATGAGGTCTTATGAGGACTTGGGTGTGCTCTGGTGAGCCCCAAACACCCTTCAGGGCTTCGAAGTGCACCCAAAGGAGTAGGTGTGCTTCAGAGCTGTATGGGTTCTTTGCAGACAAGGCATTTCCTGAAATTTCCCTTACTGTCATGTGGCTTTCTGTGTAAGAAGCCTACCTGCTCAGGGAGGTGTTTCCTCAAGATATGGTGCTCTGCTTTCTTCTCAGTGGACAGCAACTTAATCTCTATCATATTCCTGATCAGCTAATGAAAGGGCTTATGACTAAGTAATAGCAGGGCATGGGGCTTGATCCTTCCATTCTTCAGTAGCTAGAGAATTTCTTTACATCACAGCGAACCTCAGACTAAGCTGTCGTCCCAGAGGAAGCACATTGCCTATGACAAGAGTGACAACAGCTGCTGTATTCTCCAGTGTTAAAACAATAGCAATAATCCATGGCATGAGTCAACTGCGGGTAGTCACTAAGGCCAACCTGGCTGATTCTGGGCAGAAGGAGGCTCCTGTGGTGGGTTACTCCAGCAGTGAGCACGCTTGGTGAAACCCACGGGGCTCTATGGGCTAAGGAAGGAGTCCTTAAGAGCTCAACTAGCCTTTGTGAATCGTGCCCAGTCAACAGTGTTTGGTGAAAAACTTGAATAATCATTAGGATAGTTACTATATTTACATAGGTTATAAGCAACACCAAAAAACAATCTAGTAGTCTCTATTAGCGGAGTTCTGTGGGTCAGAAAAATGCAGTTACTGTTTGTCTCAACAACAATACAGCTTTCTTTCTTATAGAGCATCACAAGTTTGGAGGATTGCACAGAACAGGGAAAAAACAAAATGCAATATATGCATGTCCAAGGGTTTGCTCTGTGCCTTACTTTGATAGCATTCCCAATTAGAGAGGCTCAATGATTTAGAACTTTAAAGTAGGAAAACACCACATTTATGGGGGATCTGTATTTCTGAGCAGCAAGTCTTCAGACTGCTGTTTTCTTCAGAAGTATAGCGATTGTCCACACAGCATTTCATCAGCATCATTAGGAGATGTTCTCAAATTAGCTACAACAATTGGACGCTTAACAAGTCTAGCCCTGTTTCGCTTTTTGTGAAACATTCACTAACAAAGTTTGTTTTGTCCCCAGTCTATGTCTTCCAACACTACAGGGAAGAGAAAGAAAAAAGAAAACAGAGCTCTTTAAGATGCGACTTCAATGGGTTACAGCTGGCATTACGTGTGATGGTTACTTCTAAACTAGAGAACTGGACGTGATGACATAGAAACTACCTCCCAATCCTGGGTGCCTATGAGTTTATGTTATCAGATCAGCCTTAATTACAATAGGAAAAAATTTTATACAGACAAATAAATTACACCTTTCCTGAGCTTGATGTATCCTCACTGATGGCTAATCTAAAAATTCTAATTAGCTCTCCAGTTCCAGAAAACATTTCAGTATACACTGGAATTTGGCGAGCTTCCATGGTTTTAAAATTGTACTGGGGAGCAATGCCTCATGTACAAGGCATGTAATTGCATATGAAAGTATATGTTATTCCTTTTCATTTGTTAGTGTCTACTTTGATGTGTTTAAGCTTGATTTTCATGGGCATGGGAGGATGAAAGCAAAATCTGGAATGCTCCAAAAAAGCTGCAGCAGGAGCCACTGTGGTCTCTCAAGTCCTACGCTTTTGTTCAGATGAGTGATGGAACCACATCTGGACTTAAAACCAAGCCAAACCTGCTTTTCTGTAACCACTCTAAAGTTTAAGTTAACCAGGGCCATTAACTTCACCAGAGAGAAGATCTGATCTCAAGAGCTTTAGAAGAAGAGGAGAAACCACTCAAATACCAGTGAACACAGGCCTTCTCTCATGGCTGGGACATGAACAGCTTACATCGATAGTTGACCTATGGAGCACTTATAGCAGCGGATTCACTCTGCACATTCAAGCCTAGGGAAATGGACCATTCCAGTATCTCATTAATGCTTTTGCATTTTCCAGATTTTACTTAGTGAACCCCTTTTGAGAAAGCGAACCCTTTCTCAAAAGCAGGCAGATGGCAAACGTTTGTAAACGTGGGCACAAGGCTCGGGGGCCACATGCAGAAGGCACATGGGTGCTTATCCGGGGCAGCACCCACACTCTGCACGCCCCACTGTGCTCCTTATTCCACTGCACATGTACCTGCTGGCTCCGAGAGGCAGTCCATATCTCACCCTTCACTGAGAGCATACATTGCCACAAGCTAAGGTGACATAACAGCCGTTACTCCACCGAGCTTGGCACTTTTACTGATTTTGCCTGGTTTGATTTTTACTTACGCTGTGAAAGCAGAGTGCTGTCTGAAAGCTGGACAAGAGAATGAAAAAGAAAAGCAATATAACCACAGGTTCCTGAGCCTCTGACTGCTCTGATAGCTTACTGATATTAAATATCATCCTGCTATCATGTGAGAATATACGGTGAGCTTTTTATACATATGTATTTCCTTGCATGGCGTTGGTTTCGCTTTTACATTATATTTTTCTATGCATTTATTGAGTTTGCTCCCCACTCCCTGAACAGGCACAGAGAAGGGAGGTGGAGGTTTGCATCAGCTCACCAAGATGAATCTGAAGCCTCTGCTCCTTTCCATATCACTGCGTTCTGCAGCGTGCGACTTGATGTACTGCCAGATCAGATGAAAACATAGAGGAAAGCTCTGCAAGTGCACAGGGGCACCCTGGCGAAGGCATCTGCCCTGGAATAGAAAACATCAGAGGAAGAAAAACCTGGGAAAAACGGGATTAAAACACTGGACATGATAAACCTGCTTTAGCAGGAGGAGTTTTATGTGGGCCTGGGAAGCTGAGGCTAAGGTTTGTCTATGTGCTCTGACATGACATGAGAGCTGTGAGGCCATGGCATCCACCCCACTCCCCAATGCGTGTTATATCTGCATCCATGTATGTGTTACAGGACTGACCTCACCTGTGCATTCCTTGCCAGACTCAGGCCTTAACAGCAGCAGTCCGAGCCCATGGCCTGATCCTCCTTTTTATGATGCCAAAGGGAATTTCACCAGCAATTTCAGATCAAGCCTACATTGAATATAAGGGATCAAATGCAGCAACAAAATCTCAGAGCAGGTCTGATAATAAGAAATGGCGTAATTAAATCAGAATAAACTTTTAAATTAGTCCCCCCATCCTCTTCCTCATTATTTAGGAAAAAGGAATTAAGTGAGCTAGACACCACCCCTCACTGCAAAACCACAGATTGACTTCCCACACTTGCGGCAGCTACATTGCAGCACAATCTTGCCTAATACACCGCAGTAAAGATGGCCAAATTCTTTGCAGCCCATATTTATTAAAACTTGCATCCGTTGCCACTCCAGGCCGTCCCGGAAGACATGGAGCACGTTACAAAGCAGGGCCCGGGGGAGCTGCACCCTGCTGGGGCGGGAGCCCCACACCAGCTGCGGAACCCGTGACACCAAAGACACCAGTGCAGGTCTGTGCGTGGCCGGGAGCCCCAGGCGAGCTGGGCACGGTGGTGGCCGCCCTCCCTCCCCGCTTCCAGCACCTGGCACTGCGTCAGTACTGCCGGGCCTGCGCTAAACGAGAGCACTGCATGGGTACTGCCTGACCTGCACTAAATCACAGAATCACAGAATGGCTGAGGTTGGAAGGGACCTCTAGAGATCACCTAGTCCAAACCCCCTGCATACGCAGGGACATCCAGAGCACGAGGCACAGGGCGGCCTCCAGGCAAGCTTTGAAGACCTCCAGAGAAGGAGACTCCACAACCTCCCTGACAGGGCTCTGTCACCCTCACAGGAAAGAAGCTTTTTCTCACATGGAGAGGGAACTTCCTGTGTTTCAGCTTACACCCATTGCCCCTTGTCCTGTCACTGGCCACCACTGAGAAGAGCTTGGCCCCTTCCTCCCTACATTCACCCTTCAGGTACTTATATATATTAGTCAGATCCCCTCTCAGCCTTCTCTTCTCCAGAGAAAACAGGCCCAACTCACTCAGTCTTCTCCTACAATAGATGCTCTAGCCCCTTCATCATCTTGGTTGCCCTCCACTGGACCCTCTCTAGAAGCTCCACATCATGAGGCACTGCCTGGGTACTGCCTGACCTGCACTAAATGAGAGGCACTGCACATTAGCACGGGCCCGTCGCTGCTTTGCAGTATGTCAGTAGCTACATCCACACTCCAGCACCACAGGTGGGGAAAGACGACGCTGCCTCCACTGGTGCAAGCGGCCAGCGCGGGGAGAACACAGGTTTCCCAAAGCCAGGTCCCTCCGGAAGTATTTTGCATTTCTGAAGGGCTCATTAGTGAGAAATGAGAGAGCAAACTATTATTGCTTTGAAGACAAATAGGGCTTTTCTAAACCACATCAAATGACGATGTGCCTGAGCAACACTGCACACTTTCTAATTTTGTGCGAACTTCCAAGGCAGATTGATCCAGGCCCTTCTCACCTCACAGGCAATCTGAGGTCTAGGCACTCCCCTTTGGGGTGAAGAATAATCTATTAAGGAAGAACTGGGAACCTCTTCCTTTTCCAAATATAACTCTCATGGCCATTTCTTAAGTTTCTTCCACTATATTGTGGGAATATTACCTTCTGCACAACCTCTGAGGAGCAACTAATGAATGGTGCTGAAGGAATGAAGTACTATGAAGTACTAAGCCTTATTGCATTAAGAATGTTACATTAAATTTAATGCTCTTTCATTTTTTTTAGCTTTTACAGCAAAAGGTGCTGTAAAATGCACCTTTTTTGCCTTTTTACCAGTTACCCAACAGTGAACCAATGAAACATCCAAAAACATGTCAAGATTGGCTAAGCAGCAGCTTTACAGCAGACCACTGCTATGGGCCTGTGGAAGATGCAAAATCTGCTTCTGTGCTGAAGAAGTTCCACGTACGCAACAGGACTGATATTATTTCAAAACCAATAGCTTTCATAAAGAGTAATCTCTCTATATTGTAACTATCCTATGATATTCTGCAGTAATACTACATATTCCTATTACATTCTATACAATGGTTAGAAAAAACTCTGTGGAAAGGTTATCATTGTCTATTTAATGCTAAAGCACTTTTCTGTACATATTCTTCAGCAGGGCACTACAAAGTAATAACTTGGTAATAGCAGTAGGAGAATGTGAATATATATTAATTCTACTTGATTTGGTGTGATCATCTACATATATTTTTATCAACTTGAAAAATACATAGCTTGGCTGCCTGCCTTCTTTATTTATCTCCTCAGACATGACCCAAGTAGTGGTCCAAAATCAGCGGTGGAGGGTCCCTGGATATTGGCCATCCTCTACTTACGAGCCTGGCAGAGGAGCAAAGCTTTGGCTACTGCCCAGTCGAGCCAGGCTGCCTGAGGGCACCTTTCCCTCCACAAGGAATCGTCACTTGGTTCCCTGACACGGATACAGTTGCTCATGGGGCTGCCTTTACCATTACCCTGTTCTATCACTTCCAAAGCAAGGGCTGCAGGAGCAGGAGACGGATACAAGGCTGGCATCGCCCGCAGGGAAGGGCGCCGAGATGGCCCTGCCTGGGGACGGGGCCAGGAGGGCTCCGCTCCTGCAGGCAGAGCAGCAGCCACTGGCTGTGAAGGGAAAGTGCCATTTTTTGTCTTTATCTGTAGGACAGCAGGAGGGAGCTGTTGGGAGAGACCCTGAAGAGCTTCCCTCCACAACCTGCATTGTTTCTGGAGCTATTGTGAACCTTCGGAGGTTCAGCTGAGCTGGACTTTGTTTTATTTGCCAACACTGTGGGACACTAACCTTGCCCTAATACACACTATAAAAAAGATTTCTCTTTCATGTGTGACACAAAACATCAGACTGCAGCTCCTACCCCCTTCTCTTCCAGAGGAATGAGTGCAATAAGACAAAGCTTATAACCATTTACAACAGCTTTAGGGCAAGTCGCTTCTAAATTTTCAGGAGAAACTGCTGCTCCTTGCAGGATTGCATGTGCTTGCTGATATTTCTTTCAAATACCATAGAAAAACATTGAGAAGGAGGCCACATAAGTGGTATGGAAGAACATGCTTTTATAAAAAATTTCAAAATATTTTGTGCTGGTGATTGTAGTCTTTCCACCACTTAGGAAAATGTGGGAAGTCTTTCAGCACATTATACCTTTCCAGGGACAGTCACTGAGGTTTTAAATGCAGTGCTAGAAATTTCAAAAACTTTCAAGATATCGGCTATTAATAAGTAGGTTGAAACAGCAGGGCATTTCTCTTATAAAAATTGAAGAGAGATCAAATTGTCAGGTCAGTTTGCGAAGGATCTGAGTCACATTTGGACCTGGGACCTACAAAAAAATCAAGTACATAATCTGTGGCAAAAGGAAAATTCTTGGACATTAAGAGGCGCTCTGATAGCACCAGCTCTCTTGGTCACTATATTTGAGTCACATTTGGGTTTTTCTCGGAGGTTTCCCAAATGCGTCATCTCTCTCGTAAGTTAAGGCTGTACATTAGCACCAGATCTTCACATAACTGGCATATAGGGCCTTGAAATACATGCCATTCCCTCCTGTATAGGCTCTGTCCTGTCCCTTTGCATTTCTCCCAAGAAGGGCTCTGCCACCATCCTGAACAAGAGATTTGCCTTGATGTCTGCTTCCACTGCCAATACCCTGGCATGACTGATGCTCTCTCTGGCATTGGCCAGGGTTGCCTCTTACTCTATCAGACGAATACATATTCCACTGTTTCTAGGAACTGGCTGAAGGTTCTGGCATCAGCCCTTACAGAAACTGTCCCCATGCCAGGCCTACTCTAAGCATTACCTCAACCACTGCAGTTTCCTGTGAATCCAGCTCCCGTGGAGCACAGGGCTAGAAGGGAGATGGAGGACAGAACTGGTGCCCCAGGCAACTGCATCAAAATACACTGTTTCATAAATGCATTAAGCTAAACATAAAAATAGGTTTATGTCCCCAGCAGCCCAACCAAGAGGTTGTTAAAACATCTCACTCCTCTGGTCAATAAAAATTTGCGGCTAATTTCTAGCCCATATTTTTTCATGGGCAGTTATTATCCAGTTGCTTTACTGACAATATTTTCTCTTAGCTGTAAATATCTCTTTTTTTCTTCTTGTCAGTTAAACCTTTCTGTCTCCCAAACTATTACAAGGAGCAGCCTTTCCCGGGGGGGCAGAAGCTGAGCACGTGAGACCCTCTCATGTGGGACTGGCTCCTGCTGCTGTGGTGCCTTAGGAGCCTCTGTCCCACCAACTCCCATCCTAACGCACGTGGTCTACCCAGGAGAGCAGACCTACGTACACATTTCCAAATGGGCTCTCTTCACTATTGCCCTCTCTAGCAGGAATAAAATTGAGGTATTTCTAATTCTACCTCCACTCTCTCTAATTATGCTGTCTTGTGCCATTTTCACACAGGTCTGCTGTATTTTTGGTACCTTATGTTCAGCAGATTGTCTCGGGTCTTTCTCTTCTGTTTCCAGCTGACAACCTTATAGCAGAAATGTTGGTCGCACAGTGAGTGGGTGACCCTGTGCACACAGCAGCAAAGGCCCCAGCACATCTGCTAGTCTCCCCTGCTATTTTGTCTGCTCTTTCCCTTGAGATACTCCGACCCCCTTCCGTGCCAATGCAGTGCCCCTTCCAGCAGGCACCCTCCAGCCCACTGCAATTTTTCATTCCTCATTTGGACAAAGAGCGTCTTCACAAAATGGCAATGAGGAAGCCTAGATGGCTGATTGCGTTTCTGCACTCCTTTTTATGCCTGTTTCAAGTATTTCCACAATCACAGAGCTGCCGTATCCCTCCTCTGCCATATTAGCATGCATTCCTTTCCTCCCCACGTCCCCCAGCCGAGCAGACTTTTGTCACCAAAGCGATGGCTATTATCACAGCTTGGAATTTATATTTTTACTGTGTAATCAAAGTCCATAAGCAATCTCACAGAAACCATTTAGCATATACAAGATGTAGGGAAAAATATCCTGCTCCTATGCAGTGGAAAGAAAAATGCCAAAAATCTATACCCAGGCTCTCTGCCTCCTCATATTTGTATTTTAAATATGTATTAAAAAAAAAAAAAAAAAAAAGCAAGCTTGCTGCTAAAGACATTGAGACACACTCAGCCATGAAGTCAAGTTCCCAGAAGGTTGTGAGCCCCATAAGAATGAAGCACCGTGGAAAAGGCAAGGTTAGGATCTCCCTTACAGGGGCCAACATTTCTCCTCCCTCCCTGGACTCCCGCAGCAATCCCAACCAGTCAGAGCACCACAGAGAAGAGAGGGGCAAAGCTCCTTTCCATGGAAAAACAGAGGTGGAGATCAGGGAGATGGACACTGGGAACCTTTATGGGTAGCATAAAAGTAATTCCAGGACCAGCCTTCAAGGGCCTTCTTCTGGGCAGTCCTTTTCCTTGCTGGCACAGCCTGGGCTGTCATTACCTGCTGGCAGATCCTGGTGGTGCCTGCTCCTGCCTGCATGTCCTGCCTCTGACAGGAGACCCCAGCCCTCCTGAGGCCATGACAGCCCCACGAGCCAAACAGGGAGTCTCCAGAGTTTGGGTTTGTGCCTTTCAGCCTGCAGGGCCCTGCAGGCACGGCCTGATGTCTGACCCGCGTTCCTCAGGGACACAGATGCTCCCCACAGGCCACCATGACTCCTGCTGGCTCCGTCTCTGAGAGCACACAACCAAGTCCCTGGCATGGGAGAGCTGAGGCGCAAAGAGCTGAGGCTCCCTGTGCACCCACAGCCCGTGCTGCAGCCTCGGCCCTCCGCACATTCCTGGGTGAATCGTGATCCTCCCGTGGGATCTCCTTCTCCCTGCGGATGAAGGGGTTGAGCGACGCCGGCTGCCTGTTCCCCAAAGAGGCCAACGGAGCTGGCCAGGCCAGGCACAGGAGCCACGGCGGCTGCGCCCTTGCTGCTGCGGAGCGGGCAGCGCGTGGGGCTGTCTCTGTGCAGCTGCATCCTGCCATGTGCAGCAGCACCCCTCGGCACGGGCTCTCCATGGTTTGTGGGGATCACCACTGCACACAGGCCAGACCTGGGGGCAGCTGTGCCCAGCAGCCGCTGCACAGAGCTGCTCCCTGCTCAAGAGCCACATTCCAGGCTCTCCACCGAGCACATTTTTCCTCTAAACCCCGCGATCAGGGTGAACCTGGGCTTGTGGGCCAGCCTTGGGAGAAATCCTCCCCATCTTGCTGCGGCGCTGGCCTCCCCTCCGCCGGCTGCACATCTGTCATCTCGGGGCAAGCCTTTGTGTACACGGCAAATGGTCGTGACGCTGCGATTTCCTCTCCGGGCCCTCGTAGGTATTGTTGTGCGTGTCCTGTTTTTCATAATTATGTGCTAGCCGGATCAGTGGGAACCTCAGCCGCTGACAGTAAAAGGGAATATAACAGGTCCAACACAAAAGGAATCTAGTAATGAGATTGGTACAATCAAGGTTTAATTGTTGAGAGTTCTTTGTCCAGAGCTCATACTATTTTCTCCTGTTACACAATGGTTATCTTCATAGAATAGATTAGATTTCTATCAGACAAAAATGGCTTAGTCTATAATTAACCACTAAAATGTATATATTATCTCCATATCCACACATACACAGGCACAACAAATGGCTTGACAAAAAGGACATGAAGCACAGTGTATTCCATTACATGTGCCACTGAAAATACTAGAGGAAAATGTATTCCCATGGTACTTGGAGTGAAATGAAAGATAATGGCACAGAAAAGAAAAATGAACAAAAAGGAGCCTGCTGAGCTCAGCACACAAAATGTCAGGGACCAATACTAGCCAAAACAAAATTCTGAAAGTAAAAGCCTACAAAAATGCAGAGAAACTTTATCCCCTTGGTATATTTTTTAACATGAAAACCTGAAGAAATGCATGATAAAAACACGTCGTTATGAAGCAATGCCTCACTGGAGCTCCCATTTCTATTATAATTGCTGAGTAGTTGTGTACAAAATGATATAGAGGATACCCCTGTATCCCATATGCTCCAATATCCTAACTATCTGCCTGCTTGTAATTACAGTGACTGGAAAAAAAAAGACTGCAGAGGAAAGAGGAAAAGATCTGCCTCGATATTTTTCTCCTATTGTGTGTGGCTCATTTGAATGATAGTGCATTGTGGTTCATAGCAGAGGATTTTGTGCCTGGAATAATGAATTGTCTCCTAGCATAAAATACCTCTGCTCACCTTCAGCATCCATTGAGAAAAAGATGTTAAACACTGAAGTGATTTACTGCTGCAGCAGAGAATTTCATATTAATCGTAGCACGTGATGCCGTATGCCCTGCTGGCATCGTTTGTGACACTACTGTACAGCTACTGAGCTTTTCATTTGCAGTGTTGATAACTTTTTCCTAAATTCATATGTAAATACTATAAACAAATTCCATAATAAAATGTGCCAGGAAACCCTCTCTCCGTTAGCAAAAGGAAGGTGGTATTTAGGTCTTAAAAAGCCTATTTTCTCCTTAAAATCTTTATATCCATGCCCACAACAACTTACTACAAGCTAAGCAGAGTGACCAGGATGCTGGCTGCTCAGGGCAGCCACGCACAGAGATGCTCTCACTCCAGGGCAGACGTATTCCCTCTTCCCACAGGGAAAAGGTTCTCCACAGATCCCATGGGTGAGAGCCTGCTCCTCCTAATCAGTAGCCAAGAAACTGCAGAGGGGGTCCATCTGCAAGCCCCAAATTACTTGTGAATTCCATAAGAACACGCTAGTGGAACTCTATTCCAGGCAGAGACCTACTTTGGTGTCACAAGGGATTTAATTTTTTTGCATGTTCCCTGTCTGCTAAGTCTCCTTCCCTCTTCCTCCATCCACGCGCTGGTGTTTCAGCTGTGAGACTGTGTCTCCTTTCCAACGCCCCAGCTCCTCACAGGGTGCAGAAGGAGCTGCAGGGAAGGGGAGCGATGGGAAGTGAGGGTGCTGCTGCCTCCTCCTGCCAACCAAGTCTGCCACCAGCCTTTCCCCTCGCATCACACGTCATGCAAAGGTGCCCCAGTTATATCATTCAAAACACAGTGTGCTGGCATCATTTAATGCACATGCCTTCAGCATCCTGTCACATACCGAGTTAGATTAACACTGCGTATCCCTAAGTTCCTAAGGTAAATATAGAATTTTAAAGAGTAGAGATGAAGAAAAATCACCTAGAATTGTCACCCTCTTCCCTGCCATTGTAGGGTTGCTGCTTAGAGCTTAAATGTAGTGAGTTATGAGGCTTCATATGCATTCTTGGCATATTGCTCTAGTTTCACAGGCAGGAAATATTTTTCTAATCTTCATCTAAATTTACTCAAGCTGCTGTTCCCACACTGCTGATAAGAAATCTTTGGAAACCAGGACTATGTGATAGCTGCTTCACAGATTTCCCCCTCCAGACTGCAGGTCTGGAGCATGGTGATGGAAAGATCCTACCTTAGTCATGCATCAGCACAGTGGGTTCATAAGCACTGCAAGCAGTGCTGAGAGCAGCTGCTCAAGCAGACACACACGGCCGCGGTAGCTTCACTTAGGTATGGCCAGCAGCATCTCAGGGCAACATGAAACAACATAACCAAAAAAAAAAAAAAAAAGTTCTTTACACATCTCGTTCTGATGTGTGTTTGATTAACAAAGAATGTTTCCAAGTGAAAGTAGACTTTGGGGGGATAACACTGAGGATTCCATATCAAGTCCGACATTTCCTTGGTTGTTGACACAGACAGAATTACTTTCAAGTTTCATTAATGAGTGTCTTTAAACAAGCTAGAATGCAGATAAAGTTCTTAGCCTTGAACTGCGCCAATTCCTCTCTGCAGTGAAGGTGTAAACTGAAGGATAGCCCGTGCCTTCTTAACTTTCCTCAGGTAACCAGGAAAAACCTTTAATTTACCTTTTTCCAAAGCATACGACTACTCACCTCATCCAAAAAGGAGCTTAATGTTGAGGTTTTGCAGAACACAGCATTTGCTTGGAATTTCTAGAAGGTCCTCATGGGCAGTCTCTGATTTGCCACAGCTTTCTTGGAGATTGCTGTTAATGTATTTTTATTCAGTGCCAGGAAGAACCACTCCAAGCACACAGTGCCAGACCCGCTCAGCTCGCCACATGTAACTGTCAAACATCCAACTTTATGGTTCTGGTGAAAAAAAAAAAACACAAAAAAATCTATGCTGGCAACATCCTTTCAGCTGCACTACTTTGACTCTCTGCACCAAGTAAAATAAAATAAAGGTTGGCTCATGCTCTATTACAAAATCCCCAATCTTTCACAGTTTGGATAAAAATAAATTCAGATATGTCAGAGTGCTTATCATTTTCTGATAGCTAAAGCCTGAGCAAAACAAAAACATCAGCCTGCCTCTTGTATTTCTCCTGCAAAAATGAAAGTGTGTATCAATGCTGAATACCAGCAGCCTATGCAGACTGAACTCCTGAAAGGAAAAGCTTTTACTATAGACCTGGTCTTCAGAGCTTTTTTGGAAGCAGTAACTCAGCATGCTAGTCAATAAGACTTGTAAATCCATTTACTGCATCTTTTAGATCAATTTCTTTCTGACTCCTTGTACAACATTTAAAATCCGCCGAAGCCCCAAGACATTCTTCTCCCGTGGTGCCTTTAGAATAAACCATTCAATCATCACAAAACACTATATATTTCCCTTCACAACCACAAATTGTGACTGGTATTTTAAGCACTATTAAAGCTGAAGAGTTGAATGTTGGAAATATAACAGTAAGTAGATGTTTCACAAGTTCCCTCCTTTCCCTCCATATTGTTGTTTTTGGCTTTGTTTCAAACAAACGACTGATACAATTTCTTGTTACTATTCTTTCTCCAAGTGTCAGGTCTTAATTGCATAGCAGCAACACATTGCTTGTGCAGACAAAATTAAAAATGCAATCAAAAATCAATAAAAGCATGTGCAACTTTTTACTAGAATTTACTCAACCATATCCAGCTTTATGACAAGCTATGGCTTTACAAAACATCCTACCTTAATCTAGTTTTCTTTTTTAAATCTATAGCCTCTGTTATTCCCCATTGCCATTCAGTAAATTTCCAAAGATTTTTTCTTGCATCAGGTAGGAACATTTTGAAAACAAAGGAGAAATTATCTATGAGCTTTAGCCTTTGTCCCTGGATCATACCTAAAGATATCAGTTATGATCACCACCACCAAGAAGATGTTGGTCATTCACTAGTTTTGCTTCAAGGTTAGGGTTTGGGTTCTTTATGTTTATGCTAGTTTTGATGAGCTTATGCAGGAAAAAGCTCTCGGTCTGACTCATTTTAATAAGTGCTAGAGTTCAAAATAAAACAATCAAACATATCAAAAGGCTGTAATATCACCAAGTTGATAAAAACAAATGTCTATTGTCTCTCGTAAGAATTAACTCATAACGTGCACGTTGTCATTAGTTCAGGGCTAATCTATATACAAAGCTGTCTTAACTTGCATGTAATGAGACATGGCTGATATGCTGAGGATTTGGGCTGCAATCTGCACCAAGGCTTGTGAGCAGCTTGGGAGCTGCTCCTGAGCTCCCTGCAGGCTGCAAAGGGCTGGACCGTGCCATGGGGGTGCAATAATCCAGCACTGCTCTTGTTCTCCTCTGACCACGGTCATTTCAAGAGGGGCCAATGCAGAAACCAAAAGAGAATCAGAGAGTGACTTTGCAGTGAAGCTCCAGCCTCTTGACTGAGGCTTACAGAGCCTGGCAACAGGTTCATCACTCTCAATGATGCCTACCAGCCACTGCAGATTGCTGGACTTGGGTTGCTGTTGCTAACACACGATAAATTCTTATTACATAGTCTTACAGTTTTTCTAAAGAATTGCTGCTGTTCTTCATGAGAGCTGGGTCAGCTTCTCCTATTGAACAATGCATTTAATTTGGTCCCTTGTATTACACTTACGCACGTATTTCAGTGTTTTCATTATTTAGAATTATTCACTGAATAATGCATTGGAACATCTTGCAGACTCTGTACTTACTTGTGAATGTTGTGCCACAGTTATTGAGTGCTCACTAGTTGGACTAGTGTGATTGGTCACGGAAGTCTTCCAGCATTTCTTCTGTTCTTGTAACTTCCCAGTCCAAGAAGCATTTTCAAATTGCGTGTTTTAAAAATGAGAACAATCAGTCAAATACTTTTTTTCACCAATGCCTACATTTTCAATTCCTTTGCACATTCCTAAGAGAATAAATTTTGTGTGTCCACATGTGCAGTCAATAATATGTGGAAAGAATAACTACAAATGTAAATGAATAAATAGAAAAAGTCAGCCTTCAGCATGGTGGAGAGAGTATTTACCTAAAAAATGGGTATGTTCAGCTTCCTTCCCAGCCAGAATGCCTGTGTAATCCTCTTTGTTCCTGCAAGGCCATCCTTACCCAGCTCAGAGCCCTCCTGAGGTGGATGCCCCTCAGCCTTGCTGAAACTTCCCTGCTCCATGAGCGTTGTGCCACAGGATGAGTGAAGCCAGGGTGAGAGAACACATACCAAGAGGACCCGGTTTTGTAACCTAGTGGCCTGGGAAGTCTGTGGAAGAAGGTAGCCCTGCCCTGAGGCCCTTTTCTGGACAAACCCTCTAAACATTAGTGGCATTAGCAATGGCAAGGAGTAACACCATCGCAATGGAAAGTATCTCCAAAGAAGCAAGGCCTTCCCACCCACCTAGCTGCGCAGCATCAAGATGGTCTCTGCACTCTGGGGCTGAGGGGACAGACAGCACCCGAGGCACAGTGCGGATTTAGGCACCGGGGAGGAGTGGGAACAGAGGCAAACACCTTCCTTCATGTTCCCTACTGACTGGCTCCAGGCTGCTGCCCACTGGTACAAGGAATTTGGGGACTTCCCTTTGGGGCTGTGTTGCCCTCCCCATTGAACGCCCAGGAGTGGAGATCCCTTTACTTACCCATTTCAGCATCTGAACCATCCTGTTGGGCTTAGGCACATGCATCGGGATGGCTATGGAGGAGGAGGAGAAGGAGGCCGGCCAGCGGGCTAAGCCAGAGACCCACACAGGCCCTGGGGCACGATGTACCAGGCTGAAAGCAGAGCAACACAGAGTCAAACACGCCAGAAAAGCAGTGACCTGGACAGAAACAAAGTCTAAAGTAGCAGGAATAGAAGCAGAAATGCAGAATAAAGGTTTGCTGATGCCCTTCATACATTTACATCTCTACAGAGGCAGGCAGCAACTGTGCATGTCTTAGTATTTCTGCTGCGGGGATGAAAGGAGAAGTCTGCAAATGACCAAGGAAGGGCCAGCACGGAGCTGGGGA
This sequence comes from Rhynchotus rufescens, assembly GCA_032273925.1. Lineage (NCBI taxonomy): Eukaryota > Metazoa > Chordata > Aves > Tinamiformes > Tinamidae > Rhynchotus > Rhynchotus rufescens. The sequence goes on from JAVCKT010021021.1 coordinate 81,502, forward strand.
GCCTTCCTCACTTCTCGAGTTGCTTCTTCCAACAGCTCGTCACGTTCTTCAGCCATGACTTCTGGGTCTGCTTGTTGCTCTTGTTAGCACTGCTGCGGGAGGTCATGAAGCAGTCCTCAATATTTCAAATGAAAAAGGAAGGTTAAGTTTTTAAAAGATACTTTTTCCAAAAGGGGAAGGCTTCTGGAGCTGCAGTAGCAACAAAATGCCAGAGGTGAGAAAAGGCCAGGGAGAAGCTGTGAAGGTGGAAGTTTTATGGAGAGAAAAAAGTGTAAACAATATTTGATGGGCATATTTTTAATATAGAAGCAACAAACCAGTGAAATGGGTCAAAAAGCAAGCCCTGTACAAGACCTTGTGTTTCTAATAAATGTTATTGATTTTGTAGGTGCCAGAGTGCTAGCATCAGAAAAATATGGTGGTTTCTGTAATATCTCCAGTGTTTTGTTATCCAAAACAGCCCACTATAAGAGACAGCAACAAGGAGAGAGATAAAGAGAGACTGAAAAACCTGTTTGCATATTTTCACTCACTATGCTCTGCTCACACAAATTATAAGGTACAGCATGGTATAAGATTTTGTGTCCTGAATACTATACTCACACACATTTTCCATTTCTTGCACACACCTGCAGTGTCAACTGAATGAAAAAGTATTAAACATGAGCACCATGCTCTGCAGCAGAAGATGCTGTGGGAGGAGCGGAGCTCTGCAGTGAGCCCCCCTTGCTGTTGTGATAGCCAAGCTGCAGCTGCAGAGAACTCAGAGCGAGGCCAGCAACTTAAATTGTGTGGTGCTTTTTATCTGCTACTGTTACAGGTAAGATCTAATATTATTGCAGCTGAGATCTCTCAGCTGTGAGTTCTCCCCTCTTTCTTGCTTCAGGAGCTGGTGTTTAAGTTTAGGTTAAGAGTGAATCCATCTCCACAGAGGTGTCTCAGGGTATTTCTCTGTATCATTTGGTAGGTTTGTTTTCACAGCCACATCTTTGCACTAAGACATTGTTTTTTTTTCTGACGGTCTTTCTTACTTCCTTATTTTCCTGCTTCCCCTTGTTTCAAACCTTCCTCATGGCCTTTCAGTTTCATTTCTCCTGTTATTCTCCAGCTGTGTCACCGAGAGTGGGAACAGCTGATCCTTTTCTCCACTGGTGCCTGAGGTAGCAGTGGGAAGAGCCACCTGTGGGGCCAAAGCCCCAGACTGGAACACTTCCCTGCTAAACTGGGACGTGCTCAGCCAGAGGCACCTGTGGATGCTCCTCACCACATGGTGGGGACGGCACGAAGGAATCCCTTCCCCACTGGCTGCACACAGCAGAGTTACAACTTCCACTAGTTAAACTGCAGTGACTGGTGCAATGTATTCCAAGCCCTTTTAACTTGAGGGGAAATATACAGAGAAGACACTGCCCCAGTCTCCTTTTAGCTGGAGAGACCCCAGCCAGCTCCTGGCCTCCTGGGATGTTTGAACACGCTGGCAGTGACATGTCCTGTGCGTTAGCATGAAGATGCAAGTTGCACCAAGGCATTTAGAGGGCCTGGATGCTCAGAGGGGGACACAGAGGCAGAGGAGCTGCTCCAGAAGCACCTCTCCCTGCCATTTCTGCTTTGTTTCACATCACTTAGGAAAGCCCTTCAACACAGCTCATGCAAACACAAGTGCAGATGCTTTTAGATTACTGCCCGCACTTGGTGGCACACCACAAATGTGCATGAATGTTCTCAAGCTCAGGCCCCACAAGATTTGAATTTGAAGACAGTTCCTTGGATGTGCCTATTTTCCATCTGTAGCAGAAAAAACACTAGCTATTGGGAAGCACAGCCAACAGCAATACACTGAAATTAATAAAACTTGGAAAGCAAAGCAGCAGGCTCCAGCCTAATGACCGGATGTCAAACGGAAGGCTCGGTTCCGATTAGCCCCCTTGGCTCGTTTGCTGCAGGAGCTGGGAGCACCGGCGAGGCCGAGGGCTTTGCGCCCGGCCGCGGCTGCAGGCGGTGCCTTGGCAGCCCAGCGCAGGCGACGCGCCGAGCGCGGCCCAGCCGGGCCGGGCCGCAAAGGGGCGGCTGCGCCGGGACGCGCTGCACACGCAACAGCTCGGATCTCCTAGGATGTCCTCCTGGCACATCCGGGCACACCTGAGTTTAGGGCGAATCAGCATTAGGCAGGCAGGCAAGCAGCTTCCTTCCTTCCTTCCTTCCTTCCTTCCTTCCTTCCTTCCTCCCTTCCTCCCTTCCTCCCTTCCTCCCTTCCTCCC
>JAVCKT010021023.1:0-13543 GCA_032273925.1 Rhynchotus rufescens
TTGATCACTGGTTGGCTTTTTGTCTTATTCTCTGACACACTTTTTTCTTTATTTTTTTTCTGTGTTTTATCTCTGTTACTCCTTGGTGGCATATCTGGTCTAGTTCTGTAGTAAAAAAATAACACTTATGGCTCTTCTGGAGTCGTGATTTCATACGTTAGATGCAGCCAAACCACAACCATAGAAAATTGAAACAGACACTCTCAATTTGAGTTCCGGCAACTTAGTTTTTGACAAGTCATTCATGCCACTGTCTGCATTTCTCCATCTGTAAAATGGGACTAATAGCATCTACCTCAAGATTGGTGAGAGAGTTAGGTAGGCTATGGATATAAATGCTATTAAATTGTTAGGTATGGTGATAATGTCTTGTGGGCTGTTAAGGGAAAGAGGAAGACAGTCAATGTGTGAGGGCAAGGAGAGAGCTGCAAAGAACGTGATACTGAAGAGTGGCTATATAAAATAGTACAGGACTTGATTATATCTACTGTTCCTATCCATGAACATTGTAGCATAGGACATCTAGATGAAACAAAGAGGTACTGGTCTTTTGCTTTACCGACTACTGGCAGTTGTGGTAACCGTGATGGGAGGGCGGAAAAAAAGGAATCCTATTTCCCTTGTTTGTACTGAAACTATACAAGGAAAGAAGCCAGTGATTAATTTTAACGAAGCAGGTAAAATAGTTCTGCACCGAAATAAAATAGTAAGTCTGTTCCAGCATCTCAACTCTGAAAGAAAGTAGTACAATTCAGTAAGCAGTTCTGACTGAGCCGGGTGGATGATGTAAGGACTAATGATGGTCCGGCTATCTAAGCTGGAGTTAAATTTTTTATAAGAATAAAATTGCATGGCCTTCTGTAGGCAAAGTCTGAAGACAGTGTTTGAGTAATAAAGTACGTCAAGAATGACTTAGCATCTATGCTGTCAATGTTCTTGCAGTTGTTATTTGAAAAACAGAATTTTTTTTCCCCATAATTGTCTGGTTATCACCTGCTGCTATGTAACCTGTTATCTAACTGGCTGCTGAATACAGTCTGCCAAAAATAAATACCTTATTAGAGCTTGCACTGCTTGTTGTTTCTCAGTAGTCTGTCAGATAGGCATGCATAGAGCACTAACACCATAATGCAAAATCAAATGCTGCTGTTCCTTGTTTTGAGAAAATCAGGACAGAAAGTAGTCTTTCAACTATACCCTTAATTAATTCAAGTGAAATCTCTGTCAACCACTGCTCCCATTCCATCCTCCTCTTCAGCCAGCTCCTTACAGGCTTCTGTACAAAATGCTAGTCCTCCTTTAAGCTGCAAAACAACTGTCCTCTGGTGGACCTACAACTCTATTTTGGTTCACAAATACACATTCTATTACTGTATAACACGGGTCTTTGGGTTTAAAGAACACACAAACCAACAAACTTCAATCTGCAATATATCCTTCCAGAAAAGGAGAACATGAAGTTTGTAGTGGGTGTAGTTTTCAGCATTACAACTTTTGTTTTCCCATTGTGTTCTGATGGCTGCTTGAGAGGAGTTGCACACTTTGCCAAAGATAAAACAAGTTATACAAGAAAGGTCATAGATTAACAGAAGTGACTTAAAAAAGAAAAAAAGAACATCCGAAATGGAGAAGGTACCAGGCTCTGGTCCTGAAACAAGGGTCAAATAAAACAAGGAATTAAGGAATTAAAGGTAGGATAGTGGAAAAGGAAGAGGATATTAGAGAGATCGTCTCTAAGGATGTCCTCCTCTATCTAAAAATAGGGGAAAAGATCAGATATCTTGGGATGAAAAGAAAACTAAAATTGGAGAAGCAGGGTAAGGAGGAATGGGAGTGTCAAAGGAGAGAGAGAGAGGGTCGACATCACAGGAGAACTGGTAGTTTAAGCCTTTTAAAGGTAGTGGTTATCTGGAAGATAGGAAAACAATCAGAATTAGCTGTATCTTGTGGCAGAGTTCCTCACAACTCTGAATGTTGATAATGTATTTTAAAAATAATGTAGAATTAGCAAACTGTGAAGACTATTGATGGATCAGCTCTAGAAGCTGAACAGTCAGACTATATGTGGAGCCTTGTTTATGCTCTGGCTGATTTTATTTATTTATTTTTATAATTATACTATTGGATAAGTTTTCTCCTTTGAAGAAAGACCTGCAGCCCTCCGTGACTGAAGAAGTTACATTCACGTTGTGAGCGAAAGAAAAGTAAAGCATTTGGAGTTTCCTGAGAACAAAGACCTATAAGATGAAGGAAAAAAAAAAGTCTTCCTGTGTGCTCATCCTCATGATGTTGAGTAGCTTTCTAAACTGCTACAGAATTGGTCCCATTCTGGACTCAACAATACAAGATATACATGGAGGTATTAGAGCCAGTGCAGCAGAGAGCTACTAAGACATGGAGCATCTCTCAAATGAGGAAAGGCTGATACAGTTTGGACTATTCCACCTGAAGAAGACTGAGTGGGGAGCTAGTCAATGCCTGTAAGTTTCTGAAGAAAGGAACGATACAAAAAGAATGGGCCTAGACTGTTTACAGCAGTGCCTAAAGATAGTACAAGAGGCAGTGGGCACAGACTGAAATGCAAGAAGTTCAGTCTGCCTAGAAAGAAAAAAAAAAAATGTTTTACTGTGAGGATGACTGAGCAGTGGAATAAGTTTCTCGGAGAGACTACGCAGTTTCCACCCTGGAGATATTCAGAAGCTGTCTGGAGAGTGTCCTGCACAGTCTGCTTGAGATGACCCTGTTTGAGGAGTAGAGTTGGACAAGATGATCTCTAGGTGTCCCTTTCAAACTCAACCATGCTGTGGTTGTAAGAATTGAAGGCTTTTGTCATGAAAATTGCTATTTCTATTTTGGTTCAGGCAGATGCCTATGTTCCTCCTCTCTGTCCAGATGATACCCAACCCTTTCATAAAGCCAAGACCAAACAAAATGAGCCTAAGGGTACGTGGAATGTGGCAGCACCTTCTTCAATAAGATTCATCAAGGTTCATTTCAGTTGAAGGCAAGTCATAAGAAACAGGAAAAGCAATCAACAAAACACAGAGACATGAACCTGATAGATGAGAGTTGACAGAGGTGGTGACAAAAGTCTGCAGTCACTAATAGATGTATCATTACAAAATTTTAAATACATATTTGGAGAGGACCAGCCTGGACTTTGTAACAGATAAGAAATGGCTCAGAGAACAATAAAAACATGGGGATTTTGGTTATCAGAAAGAGGTGGTAGGCTCTGGGACTAAACAAGATTTACTAAGGAATGTTTCAGAGAAGGGGATTGGAAAGGGACAGGGAAGGAGTATAGGAAGGAGGGATGAGGCAAAAAGCACAGGTTGCGTGCAAGCAGTTGCGTGCAAGCAGCTGCCTGGTGCTTGATGACTGCAGTTTATCCTATCTTCTTAGGAAATACTTTCTTAACTACATTGCTATGCAGTCTCTCTCTGCCCTATTTGAATATCAATCTCTGCTGATATTGAGGGGATCTTTGAGTGCTTTTAAGACTAGTGGGTGACTGCACACCTCCATGCACTTACACTGGCAAGCATCCAGCTGGTTCAGCTGTGAGCTAGGAGAGTGGTGGAGCATCTAAAGTGGTCATGACCTGGGCATCAGTGTTAGATAATGCCCAGTGGATCCACAAACACATCTGTGCTGCCAATGCCGAGAATTAAGGCCCAGTGTTCTCACTAGTGAAATTCAATGCTGATGAGTCAAACGCGAGAGGGAGGTTTGGCTTTCTCTACACATTTCATGTGAGTTTTGGTCTTGCTAAAGGCAATGTCCCACCGCAGCGGGTGGCGCTGCTGTCCTCTGCGTGCAGGTGCATCTCTGAGGTCGGCCCTTGGCCCCGCTAGCGGTGGACCTGCACACGAGGATGCAGCAGCCGCTCCGCGGCGCTCCTGGCCTCCGCGCGCCGCGAGCGAGCTGTGCGGGCCCGCCAGACGGGCTCCCGGCGCCCCCTCACACACCGCCCCAACGACCGCTTCGCCTCGGCCTCTCTCCGTCGGGGAGGCCCGTGGCGACCTCGGCGCCTGCTGCAGGGGCGGAGCGCAGCCCTCTTCCCGCCCACCCCTCTCCCCGGCCCGTGCGGGACCGAGGGGCGCGGAGCCACGGACTGCCCGCGCCATTCGTGGGCTGCCCGGACTCTTCCGCGCGCGGCCCCTTCCGGCAATGCCGCGGTTTCCGGCGGCGCCGGCGCGCGCCGGCGCCGGCCGGAGCGAGATGGCGGTGGCACCGTCCGGCTGCCTCCGTGCCCGAGCCGGCGCCCAGCGTCCGCCTCCGGGCCCGGGCCGGCGCGGCGGGCGATGCCGAAGCTGCGCGGCGAGGCCTTCTGGCGGGAGACGCTGCGGAGCGCGCACTACGTGGTGGCGCCCATGGTGGACCAGAGCGAACTGGCCTGGCGGCTGCTGAGCCGCCGCCACGGCGCCCAGCTCTGCTACACGCCGATGCTGCATGCCCAGGTCTTCCTACGCGACGCCAATTACCGCCGCGAGAACCTCTACGGCGAGGCCTGCCCCGAAGACCGCCCGCTCATCGTGCAGGTCCGCGCCGGCCCCCGCCTGCCCCCAGCTCCAAGCTCGGAGCACCGAGCCCCGCGCGCCGACCTCCAGCTCTAGCCCCGAGCCCCAGTGGCCTCCGGCAGGAGCTTTTTGAGCTCCCCCTGTGGCCCACTGCGGGAAGGGACAGGAAAGCAAGTCCCCACGGCTTCCTTTGAATACATCCTGGTGTTTTTAAATGGGATTGGTGCCAAGCTAGGCCTTAAAGCACTTATACAGAGTAATAGAAGCCTTGTTTTCTTCACCTACTCAGCAGTAATGATACTTAACTCATGAAGGCAAGCTATAGTTTTCTGCTCTATCCCTTGGCTGGTCAGGAGGATTTGATAGCCTATCGCAGAATTGAATACATTACATTTCTAACAGGGTTTTAGCCCTCAGTATTTGGTCTTTAGAGACAGATTATATCAGGTCTGTGCCAGAGGCTGTTTCAGACCTGATGCTTTTCAGGGAGGATCACAAATGTTTGGGATAGCTCTCTAAACCATGAGCTCAGTGCTTGATTATGGTAACAGGATGCGAGGAACATGGAACCGAACACATGATGCTGTTTTAAGTGTGAAGTCTATCTGCTTCCTGAATAGTGTGTGAGATGGCAAGAGGTTTGTGTTCTGTCCATGCCATTCTGCAAGGCAGGAGAAAGGTCAGGAAAGGGAAGCAAAGTGAGCAGAGGAACAGTTTTTCCACATGAGGAATACTTAAATGGGTGAGGACTCTTCACCTTGAAGACAGATGACTGGGGGGGAGAAGTAAGTCTGTAAAAGCATGGCTGTCTTGAACAAGATGAATGAGAAACAAGACCTTTCACTAAAGGGAATGATAGTTAAATTGCAAAACTCATTGCCATAGAATATTCTAGAATATTCATAGATTACGTAAGAAAGCAAATGAAAGAAAAGTCTATTGAGGGGCATTAGATGTAGAAAACACTGCTCTGGCTTTGAAATCTTTGGAGACACTTTTTTTGCTCCTGCTGTTCCCTAAACATCTGCTGTGGACCTTTATCAGAGCAGGTGAATCTTTGATCTATCTCACAACAGCTTTATTTGTTAATTTATTTATTTTCCAGTGTGAAATGATTTATTTTGCCACAGTGAAACATAAATGTCAGAAGTTTAAATACTCTCAGAAAGCTGTAAGCCTTTTAAATTCATTTAATTTGAGAAATGCTGGTTGTTAATATGAATGCTGGCCCTTTAACATAAAGTAAATATTTGCTTTATGTGTCACAGTAATGGAGTGTTGCTACTTGAAAACAGCAGCTGTCTGGTTCTTCCTAACCTCTGTGTCTTTCCCAGTTCTGTGCTAATGACCCAGAAGTGTTTGTCCAAGCAGCAATGTTGGCTCAGGATTATTGTGATGCCATAGACCTGAATTTGGGTTGCCCCCAGATGATTGCAAAGAGAGGTATGTGCAAATCTGAGCCTACATAAGTAGAGAAATGGCATGTTACAAGTGTGAACTTTGGCAGTAAAATATCCAGAGGACAAAAATCAGCCTTGGTGTGGGTGGCTGCAGTGCTGTTGAAATCAAGGTAGCTACACCCGCTTTAACAGGTAATACTTAGTAGTAACTGAAGCAAAAATTTGGTATACTAATAATTCCAACTCTTGAGGGGAAGCTCTCATTTCTAGAATATCCTTCAAAAAAAAGTGTTTTTAACAAGGATCTGACTTCAGTTGATCAAACTGCCTAACCTTAAATATGTAACTTGAAATTTTATAATGTAGGCACTCAATGTTCCCTGAATCCTTGATATTTGCAGAGAATTTCCTCATATTAGTATGCAGGAGAATAAAAATGCTGAATCATTAAGATCTTGTGAAGGCATCCATAGAGAGGAAAAACTAGCCTTTGAAAAATTTGGACTAGTCCGGATATTGAGGGAAGATTTGTTCCCTATTTGTTTGTTCCTCTTCAAAACTGTCTTTCAAAGACTAATAGATTGATGCCCAGAGAAAACAGGTATTTCGGTCCTATTGGTTTTTATCCTGGAGGAAATTAAACCAGATATAAAACCCTGAAAATAGAATGGCCAATGACAGCATACTAGCCTTAGTGAGTAGCAGTGAAAGTAGGGTGTGGGGCTTCACTGCTTATCCTATAGATCTTGGGTGACATGAGAGACGGAGTGATCTAACTCTTCCAGTTTGGGCAGAACTGAGCAACTCTGTTTCTGTCAGTGCGGAGTATGAGTTTGTCTGGATCTTGGTGTGTGAATGCTTACGAAGGCTCGTATACGTCAGTTCATGCAGTCTCTGATATGCTATTTTTTTACAGGTCATTATGGAGCCTTTCTACAAGAGGAATGGGATCTTCTTCAGAGAATGAGTAAGTCTTTGGAGAGGCCTATAGCGTTACTTTTGAAAGCAATCAGGATAAGCTTATCGTCAAAAAGAGGTTTATTTTGGAGTTTTTTGTTTATTTTACTCAATTTATATTCCAACAGCACTATGAAAGTACTTGGTGCTCTCTCACTACAAATTCATGCTAGATCTGCTAAAAGATTTCAGTACCTGAAATAAAGCTCAGATGAAACTGGGTTGATGAAGTCTAATGGTGACTTTGTGTCTCTCCAGCTCTAAAAATAGCACAGCTCCCCAGTGCCTTACTTTTTCGCTCTGAAGTTCTCAGGTGCCAGGAGTTGTGCTCTACCTGAAGCCACAGTTGCCCTTTTCTGATTAGCTTAGTGTCCAATTTCTGGTCGTACAAAAGCAAGTTATGTCTCTCTTCTCTGTGTTAGGTAGATTGTTCTCAGAATATGGGTAACAGTTGTGAACAGTGTCATAGTTTTTGTTGAAATAATGATTGGAACTGCTTTAAAAAGCAATGTTATGATTATTTGTAGAGCCTAGAGACTGCTTTTTCATTTCAAAGCAAATGTCTGAAGCGGGTAGTTAAAGTGTTTCTGCTTATTTCTGCTTGTGTTTCTTTTGCTCCAGTAAATCTTGAATGATACTATGCACAAAAAAAATGCAGCCATGAACCTGGAAAGGCAGACTCTGCTTCCCTATCCAGCATATCTTTGAGTTGTTAGGACATTTTTCTTGTGAGTGAAAGATGGAAATTAGAACAGCCTCAAGCTGAGAAGTCTGTAGAAGATGGGCAAAGCCTTTTCCCTTTCTTCATTCTGCAGTCTTCTTTACAATATTAGAGTACTTCTCTCTGCTTGCACCTGTATGCACCCTGTTTGCTGCTACAAAGGAGTTATAGGAAGTACCTATCAACAGAAGAGAGCTTTGGAATTTAGAATATAGAAAAGCAGGTGCCTTTGTGCATTAACCCCTAAGCTAGAGGAGAACAGAATTTCAGGAATGCTATTGCTCAACATTTTCCAGTTGACTGCCTCTAACTAGCTCTTTTTTTAATAGCATTCCAATTCCATGCATAGTATAAGGACTATGGCTGTTTAATGTATAACCTTCTTCCCTGTTTCATTGGGTCCACAGTCTACATCATCTGATAAGCCTCTGCTTGTCATGATTATTTAGACGATAATTTGGAAAAAAGCAGAGGGACTGTTATATGAAAGGTAGATAACTGAGTTGTTACTGGTGGAGCAGAAGGAACACCTTCTATGCTGGGACGATGGTAAAAATGGATCAGTGATTTAGAAGTTATTAAATTACTAGTATTTGATGTCTTCTTAATAGAATGCGGATTTTGTTCTTCGTGATTTGCTGTCAAACTGATTTATCTATGCAATAAGGGTTACAGGAGGACATTGATGATTATTTAAGCTATAAGAGCACTGCATAGCATGAAGTTTTCAGGCTTTTCCATGCCACAACTAGTGTCTGATCTTGAGGCACTTTTCATAGCATTGTGCAGCCCACTTACCTGTCTTTTCAATCTGTCCCAGTTTTGCTAGCTAACGAGAAGCTCTCTGTTCCCATCACGTGCAAAATCCGTGTTTTTCCAGAAATTGACAAGACAGTGAAATATGCACAAATGCTGGAGAAAGCTGGCTGCCAGGTAAGGAGGCAGCTGCTCTATGTGCTCTTGTATTAGACACATGGCTTTGTGTAAGTGGTCTTATGATGCGCTTTGGAGATGGATAAGCTGTATTATTTTTTTGCCAAAAAAAATGGAATGCAGAAATATTGTATGTATATGGAGTTTTAGACTGCAGGTCAGTGGTATAGGATGAAACACTGTGTAATTTTGGAATCTCTTCTGTAATCACTGCATGATATGGTTTCCTTCACTGTAGGTAGTAACTCAGTCCAACTCAGTCCTTTAGAAGACAGTGTGGCTTCATGAAGTCAGTACTTCATGTCAGAGATGACCATCGGAAGTTAAAGCTGTTTAGAATTTGACTATGGTTAAGTTGGAGATAGCCTGTAGAGAGAGCCTGTGCTGCCACTGTTCTGGTCTTCTGCTGAGGAGTAAGCTAGATGAATGTATCACACATTCCACAATGAATCACAAGTAGAAGCATGCAATAGGAAATCTGTAGGTTCTCCCAAGATACGATCTTGTCATACTGTGAAGCAGCAAGCCGAATGAAGCCCAAGACTATGTTGTGCAGCGTGAGCTTGTAATGTCTTTTTGTAATTCCCAAACTGCTATGTTGTTGAAGTAGCAGTGTGTATTCAGGGGCATCCACTTGAGTGTATGAGATAAAAGGAAATTTTCATGAGTGTATTTGTTCCAGTGGTTTGTATGCTTCAAAAGCAAATGCAGCTTTGTATTCTAGCTGTTGACTGTCCATGGTCGTACTAAAGAACAGAAAGGACCACTTGCTGGTGTAGCATCTTGGGAGCATATTCAAGCTGTGAGGTAAGTGAGCAATACTAGAGTTTTTACTACTTTATAGACGTAGCTTATGAGCAGTATGTGCAGTGGCACCAAAGAACAAAGTTGTGTGGCAACAGTAGACTGTGTGGATTGTCTCCAAACAATCTTTTTGATTCTCAGTATTTTGCATCTGTTCTATTCACTGATATAGAAAAGCTGTGAGCATTCCTGTGTTTGCAAATGGAAACATCCAGTGTCTCAGTGATGTTGAAGAGTGTATCCGTAAGACAGGAGTACACGGTGTCATGAGTGCAGGTAAAGACACCTGAGCTATTATTATTCTTGAGCTGGTGGACTATTTCTTGAGTGCTTTAGTAGTCCCATACAGCTTTATTAAAAGATTAAGTTGGACTGCTTTGGTGAACAACCTTGACTGAAAGCTGAGTAGCCATTGTCTCCTCTCTTTTACTGGCGTTTCTCATTAGGAGCACAAGTTACTGTACACTGAGAATTGCTGTATTGGACTTCTAGTAGTTAAGTGGACAGCTCAGATCTAATTAGCTTACAAAGGCCTATGGGAATCCTGTTGTCCTGAAATATTCTCATGGGTTTCTGAATAGATCTTGATGCAGAAACTGTATCCTGCATATATTTGTGGGTTGCCATAGAATGGAGAGTCAATAAGGAAATTTCTGATATTACAGCTTGAATTAGTATCTACAGGAGAACAAGGCATAGTATAGTATTTCTTGTAGCTAATTCTTATATATAGTCATATAACTGTGAAGCAAACTGTGCCCATTTGATCATTTGGTTAGGACAAGAAGAAATTGGCACTACTTATTACAAGAAAAGTTAGAAATAGACATCAGAAAAAGCTTCCAATCACAGTTAAAATAATTAACCTATGAGGCTCTAGAATCTTGTTTTTAAGATATTAGTTAATAAAAGTCAAACTAGTGGGGAAAGATACAGAGAGAAACAGTATCTGGAAATCAAGGCTAGACAGATGTGACTACAACATGAGCTTTTTTTAATGATTTATGGACACTTTATTCTTATGTGTAATTGGCTGTGTTTCCTTGATTAATTGGTAAATTCACAACTCGGCTGATCCAGCTCTAGAACTTAGATTTTTGTTTTGTTTTAACTCTGAACTTAAAGTTTGAGTATTTCTTTTTATTCTCTAGAAGGCAATCTTCATAACCCAGCTTTGTTTGAGGGCCGAAATCCTTTGGTATGGGAAATGGCTGAAGAGTATCTGGAGATAGTGCAGAAGTACCCTTGTCCATTGTCTTATGTCAGAGCTCATCTTTTCAAGCTCTGGCATCACACGTGAGTAATGGTAGAGAACTGTAGCATTTTTTTTTCAGGGCTTATCCTGCTTAGGAAATATCTGGCTCTTCAGGATTAAAAATTGTCCAGAATTGGTATGCTGCAAGATCTTCTTCCCTCGACCTGTCTGGAGAGAATGTGGGCTAAAGCCTTTATGTTTCATTGAATGTCTGGGAAACAGGACATGGGGATGAACAAGTTTCCACAAGATAAGCTAGGGCGTGACCTTACAGCACATCATCTGCTGTGTGGTAATTGCCCATATGCATGCATGCATGCACTTTGTGGCAAACATGAGGTAACTAGCTCCTCATTGATTATGTGGCAAGCTCTTTTGCATTGCTGTGGGGTAAGAGCTTGGTCACTGGTAGCTACTGTGAAGGTTTGTATGTTAGCTTATCCCAGAGTACCTTGTTTGTCTGCTCAAACTCCCAAGTATTTATTTGAAAAAAGAGTTGCAGGTGTCTGGTCTTTTTCCTCTGGGAATTTTGGGGGAGGAGAGGGGAGAAGGGTGCGAGGGGGGAAGATAAATTTTTATCAAAAGCAAGTACAGTGAGAGAAATGTACAAAAAAACCCTTGTAAAGAAATTTTTATTCAATCTCTTTTGTCTAGCTAGTGAATAAATATGACTTGGTGTTTGCTGCAGGCTTCAAGTTTACCAGCAGCTGCGTGAAGAATTAGCAAAAGTGAAGACTCTAGAGGGCATTGCAGATGTAAACAGAGAGCTGAAACTACGATGTCAGGTACCAGCATGGCCTCTTATCTTCCGGAAGAACACTGTCCACACTTAATGGGAACTTACTATGTCTGCCATGCAGTTATTGTCCATTACCCTACTCTTGGAAGACTGTGACTCTGTGACATGTCAACTTTAATATTGTTAGTTTACTGCAGTATCGTTCTCGTAAATTCGAACAGCTTAGTGTGTGATAAAGCTGATTTAGGAGCTAAAATCTGCTACTTTATGTCCATTTTACTAGACTGTTAGAGTTTTTTGCCTACATTTAACTGTCATTAACTATTAGTTTAAATTCCATTTTGTGCTTTCATGGAGTTTGAGGTATTATTTTCTGAGAACTTCAGAAAAATTAACTGTAATGCTGTGCTGCAGGAGGAAATAGCTAATCAGAAAGAAGGAGAAAAGCCAAAAGAAGGATTACCTTTCTTCCACTGGATTTGTCAGCCATACATCAGGCCAGGGTGAGTTACCATTTCTAACATGGACAGGTACAAGTAGGTCATTCCCTCCCATACTGTTCAATACAGAGCCATTTAGTTCTGCTCTAACAACCTACAGTTATTTGAAAATAAATGGAATTTCTGTGTGTTTTTTTTCTTGGTTATTACTTGGTTTATGGGGACGCTACTCATCTGACACCTCTTTTACATCCTCCTCTTTCTGAAAAGTAAAAGCCAAGAGATACTGCTATGTGGCAGCACTTTATTGTTACATTGTTAAATGCAGGAATGCTGCTGGTAACTGCCAGAGCAGCAAAGATGAAAACTAAATTCTGTCATACAGAACATGCTAATATTGTATGGCAAGCTTTTTAGACAGTAGCTTTTCTCTTGTGGTGAAAATGTTGCTTGAAACAAGAGTGTGTCAACAGTAATACTTAGATTCTCCTTGTAAATGGCAAGTTAGCAGGTACCTAACTAAGTGGCCAGCTTTCACCGACTTTGTAACTGGTTTGATTGATAGTACGTCTGTTTTAAACAGCCTGTAACCTATGAAATACTTAGGAAAGTGCAAATACATCCTCTCTGTTTCATTTTTAAATGCAATATCAATTACAATTTAGAATGGTAGGAAAGTTGACCCAGATTTCCATAAAGAGTATTGGGTTGGGGAGGGCAGAGAGCAGCTACTTGTTGCTTTCTGCCACCTTACAGTGATGTTTACCATTTCAGGCCAAAGGAAAGATGCAAAGAGAATGGAATTAGTGGGACTGAGAAGGGTGTGCGAGGAAAACGTGCTTTGGAAGATGAGGAGGACAGAAATTCTGAGCTTCTTTCAAAGAATAAGCAAAAAAAGAAATTAAGAAATCCAAATAAAAGCTTTGATCCGTCTTTAAAACGTAAGTTTATTTAACTGATTATTGATGTAAATGGATGGAAATGCTGCCCGTGCTGCCTTTGGTCATAAATTGTCACTAATTTCATTTCCTTGTTTATGCAATTGAAAACACTTTTAGGCGAAAAGGGCCTTGGGAAGCTTTGGTAGTAGGACATGTGATTCAAATTACATTTGTTGGGAGAGCAATTTAGTTATAAAAGAAGTAGGTGGCTGATCCATTACAAGCAGGATTTTAAGCTGAAAATGCCTTGCAAACTGAATTGTAGCAGTTAGTAGCATTTGAAATTGACATTTCATATGCATTTTAAGAAGCTTACCTTCTCCTTTGGACTTACGGCTATTTTCTGTGTTTAGACTTAACATACAGGCTCTTAAAAAGTCAGAGTATCTTTACCTTCTTTACACCATTCTTTGAGGTATTGTTTTATAAAAGTTCCAAGTTTTGTGCAATCATGAAATTAAGAATTCACTGTTTCTATATGTGTATACGATTGCTAAAACTGGGTCTTTCTTTTCCAGCCAAATATGCAAAATGTGATCAGTGTGGAAACCCTAAGGTAAGGCTATGCTAGCATCAATTAAAGCATGTTTAATCCTTAGTTTGTAATGCCCATATCCATTAAGGCATGCATTTTAAGTCCTGTTGATATTTTAAAAAAAAAAAAAAAAAAGTCTGTGCTCAGACAAAAACCTTTAGCTGTTCACTATATAAAGTCTGTATAAAAACATGTAAATAGATTCTTTGAGATTATTTGCCTTTCTTTCCAAAAATTGCAGTCCAACTCATGCAGCTGCTGCTGAGGATATTTATTTCTAAGACAGTTCAGTGAA
>JAVCKT010021023.1:39627-55272 GCA_032273925.1 Rhynchotus rufescens
ATGAAGCCCTTTGAAAGGAAAACACCATTCCCACACGCTTGTTTTTTGTCTTCCACAGACATTTATATTCACTGACTGGGAGGATCAGGAACTACGCCTGAAAGCAGGTGAGCTGTGTTGCTTAGATACATGCTATTTCTATGAAGACCTTATTTTATGCTGTGCAAGCAATTAGGGAAGTTAAGGTAAAAGTTTCACAAGAGAAAATAAAGCTTTTAGCACCTGGAAAAGATCTCTGGAAGGTACCAGATGTTTTTTGCCTTGTGCCTATTTCCTTCCTGTTAGAAAGCATCAGTCTGTCTGGTCAAAAACTATAGTAAGCATTTTCTTTGCATGCTGTATGTGCCTAAGGCAGTTGCCTGCCATAGCTTATTCTGCATGTATGTGACATGCTAATGTGCTTTTCTTTTTTTTTTTTTTTTTTTTTTGACTGCATGTGTGTTCTAGACTTTAAAGACTGATATTTATTTCCCAGGGGACCATGTGATCAACACCAACTGCTCTGCTGTCCACACCCGCCAGGCTCTCTGCTGCAAGATGTCTGTGGAATATGATAAATTCCTTGAATCTGGGCAAAAGTAGGTAAAACAAATTATTCTGTTTGTTCTATTTCTTACAGTTCTGCTTTTGCAGGAAACTTCAGGATCTTCCTCTGCTCCAGTAAGGAAAGTAGCATTAGCTAAAGCCTGGTGTTGGTGGTGAGTGTTGGGAAGGGAACATTACAGAAAGCAGTGTTTATAAACAAGTATCACCTAAAAGACTACAAGAATAATAATCTGGATGGGGTTCTTTGGGGGTCTTCTAGAAAGGTGGGCATCTTTCTAGGGTTAGAATCTATGGTGGTTTCAGATAAACAGATAAAACTTGTTTATCTGTTCTAAGCCCAAAAGATGCAGACTTAGCTCTGAACTCAGTTCTTTGACACTGCTCCATAGTAACTTTCTTCCTTGTTTATTTGAAGGTGGTTTTGCCATGTGGATGATGATAACTATGTGAATCCACGGACTCTCCTGCACCTCTTATCTGCCTTCTCACACAGCCAGGATGTTTATGTGGGGCGACCAAGTCTGGACCACCCCATTGAAGCAGCTGACCATGGTCAAAGTGATGGATCAGTAAGCAAGTTTTGTAATTAAGCTGAGACATCCTGACCTTTCAAGCTTAAAAACCTTGACAGTTCATCAAATCTCCTTTAAAAACAGCTGACTTAATCTGAAAGCAATGAATCTGGAACTGGTCACTGTCAGAGACAGTGTATAGAGTTAAACAGATACTGGCCAGAATAACCAGGGGATAGCTGCTGTTGGGTACAAGTGGGAATAGAGTTTTTCATTTCCATGTCTGCTCTGTCAGTTGTGTTAACTTGATGGTCACCTGGAATCAGTTCCAAAATGGAATTTCCTTTGAGAAAACAGCCTGCTAGGCTTCCAGCAATGTAAAACAGTGGGGTTAACATGTAGTTTTGTTCTGATTCAAGTGCAGTAGCTGATATCTTGCTCAAGTTTCCCTCCCTATCCAGCCAAATGGGGAAAAAAATATTATCAGTAACTCATATGTGTTTGTTTGTTCTTGCTGCTCTTTGGAAGACGACTGTGAAATTCTGGTTTGCCACGGGTGGAGCAGGATTCTGTATCAGCAGGGGTCTTGCCTTGAAGATGAGTCCCTGGGCTAGGTAAACACTGCTCATAGCTGCACTTCACTAATACATGTTTAGTACAATTGAAAGTCTGTTACATTCCATCTTACAGCCTAGGGAATTTCATCAGTACCGCAGAAAGAGTGCGTCTTCCTGATGACTGCACTATTGGCTACATCATTGAAGGGCTACTGGAGGTGAAGCTGCGGCACAGCCTGTTGTTTCATTCACATCTGGAAAATCTGCAGAGGCTACAAGGCGAGTCTGTGCTGCAACAGGTAGGATTAAGCTTCATGTCCTTATACCTCAGTCTGATCAGAAAGGATGCTTTCTATAGACAGCACTTTGAGCAGAGAAGGATTTTTTTTTTTTTTCCTCCCCTTTTTTATCACTCTGACATTTTCATTAAGGGACTGTAGGTGGAGCTATAAGGCTATCTAGGAGCTTTTTCTCATGGGTATTTATTGGCATTATGAACAAATGATTGACATTGTTCCTATGTGCTTACAATTTCCTGGTAATTTTATTACCCAGCAAAAAAGTACATCTGGAGCCAAGTTCCTGAATATCCTCTTTCATGTTAGTGAAGTTGTTGTGGTCAACAAAAGGCCATATTTGACCTACATTTTTCTCTAAAATTTTAATAGCTAATCTAAAATCCAGGAGCTTACAATTCAGCAGAAAAGAGAAGTCTTATATCTTGTGCTTGCAAATGTACTACTACTTACTACAGTGCTTTTGTGGTAAGAATAGTACTGAATTGAAATTCCAGACTTTTAAATTTTGTTGCCAGGTTTGGTATACAGTAGTCATTGGCATGTCATTTAATATCCAAGTGTTTCTATTTTCCCTCTATACTAAGACTTACCGACTTCAGACAACATCTGGTGAGGATTAGCTTTTCTTTAGCTGAAGTACAGATACTTGTAGGACTGGTGCTCCGAAGCTTATCAATATAACTGACCTTATGTTTCAGGGTAATGCAACTTTATGCTCTTCTCTTTATTCTCTCAGATATCCTTTGGACGAACAGAGGTTTACTTGACAGCTACCATTCAATGCCAATATTGCTAATGTCAGGAAAAGCTAACTATCTTTCACTGGAAAGCTACCACTCAGATGAGACAGGAGTCTTTCTTCATACCTCAGTAATAATCCTGCCTCTCTCTCCTCAGTTATTCTGTTTGTGTTAGCGTTTTTGAATATTTATTTGTCTTTCCAGGTAACCTTAAGTTATGGGGACCCTGAGAACAAACACAATGTTGTGAGTGTGGGAGGAGTGTTTGGCCTGCAGCAAGATCCAACTCGGTGAGTGTCATCTTCCAGAGTAAGATCTTCCTCCATTGCTTGTGTTTATCAACTGCAAAATTATCAAATCCACAGATGGGGTCATTTTCTCATGCTAGCTCTTATCAGTCTGCCAAAGACAGAGCCACTTTCTCAACTCTGTTACAGCTGAGAAATGACCCAGCTATGTTCGATGACTAATGTTCCTAGTCTGGAGAACTGCAGTCTCATATTGTTTCTTTTGTTCACAGATTTAAATCTGTCCACTGTCTTCTCTATCCTGACACTATTTGGTGCCCTGCTAAGAAGATTGCTTAATCTTTGACCAATCGTGGGCACTTGTATCCTACCAACTCTGCTGAAGACAGGAGTTTTGATGTGGTGGTTCTTTTGTTTATTGCTTTTTTTCCTCCCTCTGGGAGGAAGACAAATACCTACAAAGCAGAGAGACAGACTGTATTTACAAAGGCAAGACTTTGATCAGATAATTATCACAAGAAGTTGTGATTTGTTCATCTGCTGCCTGGGATATTCTAGAGAGGAAAAACTCTTCTACTTCTTGCTCCTTGGTCCCTGTGTCTCTCATGTGAATCTGTGCGCAGGTGTACATACTCAGAATGACAGCATTGTTAGTGCTGTTACAGGCTCTTAGAGGCAGTTGTTTTAAAGCTAGAGTGTTGTAGCAGATTGTAGTCCCCATGGTGACGAGAGATGTGGGAGAAGAATTTTCACTCGTCTTTCTTGGGAACAGAATTATTTAAGAGCTGCTGTGGCCTGGTATATTAAATTGTCTCTGCCTGTGGGCCAGAGCAGGGTCTGTTTGCAAACATCAGGAATCCTAGAATTGCTGGGGCTGAAAGCCTTTGCTGTGGAGAAACCCTGTGTGAGCTGGCTCAGGACCACGTAGGAGTTGGCTTGCAGTGCGCATTCTCCCCAGTAGTCCGTGAATGTACCTCCCATGGAGGTGATGTCAGACTTGGCTTTCTTACCAGGTGAATGGTAGTGGCTGTTGATTATGATGGTGGTCTTTTAGGTCCAAAGGTGGCTAGAACTATTCCCTTGATATTTGATACCGAGAGGAGGGGGGGGAAAAAAAATGTCAGGTTACATGGTATTTAGTGCTTTGCCCACAGCAGGCTATGTGAGCCAGAGCATGCTCATTGGTTGATTTAAAAACTTTTTCAAGTCCTGCTATATCCTTTGCTGCCTGGCAGTGAAGAGGAATGGTGGGTAGCTGTAATGCCCCAAGGAAGTCTGATTTGAGGATGTCTAATTGTATGACTGTGGTTCCCCTACTTCAGCTGAAATCAATCTTTTTGAGGTCTAGGTCTGTGCTTACTTTTACTCTACATTTTAATGTTTAGATAAATAGTTCATGTAATTAATAAAAGAAAGGAGACTGCACACTTGCACACTTGATGTAGATTTTAAAGTAAGTGGTGTTGTTTTTTCCTTAAGTGGAAGAAAGGGAGCTCCACCGTTTTATTCTTCTGTTAGTTTAACTTGGCCATGTATATTCCCTTCCTGCCATGGTGAAGAATTGCATTAAGTTGCTAAACAACTCATCATTCTCAGACTTTTCAGAAAATATTTGCTAGTTACTAGCTGTAAAGTCTGAGGCAAATTTAAGGGAAGAACAACGGAACCATACTTTTAATCATAGTTCCAGATTGTATAGCTAAAATGTCAATCTGTCACGTTTCAAGTTTCTAAACTGCTGTGTCTAGCTGTACTGAGGGCTTCAGCTAGTTGCTTAACTTGCTATCACTTGAAAAGTGGGATAATATACAAGGTACGACCCACAGTTTAATTCAGATACGAAGTTGAGCAGAGGTGGCAGTCTCCTAGAAGATACTATTCCCTGCACTCAGTATTTTTGCCCTGGTTCACATGGGCTTCTTAGCATTTACCTGGGTACATTCTACCCTCTGTAGTTTTAGCTGTTTACACAGAGGAGTAAATAAAATGACCTCTATTTGCTACAGTCTTGCAGCCAACTTAAATTTCTTCCCTTGTTCTTACTAAGGCTGTGCAGACACCACTCTCTGATCATGAGATTGATCAAATCACTGCACTGCTCTTTCTTACTCTCGTGTCAAAGTCCAACTAGCACAGTGTTTTGTAACAGGTACATGTGTAACACTGACAGCTAATACTGACGACAACAACACAGAGCGTAGTGTAGGACTTGTGGAAGAGTTGACTGCGAGATGTCCTACCTCTCTGTTAGGTCTTCTGCTCACTAGAACTAAGGTGTCCTGTGGTTTTATGTGTCATTAATAGCTGTGGAGATTCCTGGTATCAATATAAATACCACTGCTTTTTAAAGTACTTATTAGGTTCTTGTTTTCAACTTCCTTCAGCAGAAATCTGTAAACAGGAATGCTGTAAGTTCCAGGTATTTTAGAAAAAAAACTCAGTTCTTAAAACTACCCCGAAACATTTTTTCCATAACTGACCTTTAAAATTATGACAGGGGAACAAAGTAAGTTTTGGCTGACATTTAAGGTAAAATAGGAGGATTTCCTCATATTTTATAACTAAATTTATTTTTCCTTTATTGCAGACCATGGAAGGAATAATCTGCATCTACTTTTAATGAGACAATGTTGGCATGTAAAACCACTAAGGGTGCTGTTTCACTGGAAGTGAAAACTATTTGCATCCTTTGGGGAAAAAAAAAAGATAATTTATTCAAGAAGTTACTCAGATAATGATATGATAGCAGCAATGTGTTCTTTTCTACACCTTCAGAGCTGCTCCAAGTGCATGAGTGCTATCTGAAGATGAATGAAGAATTTGTGGATCTCTTTAGTACATTCCACTTCTATACCCATTTGGCAAACGCTCTCTACTAGAATTATGTAAAGATTTCCCAGCTCAGTGATGTCTGCAAAAGAAAGTATCCAAGGAGGCTAAATTATACCAGTGAAGTAAAAACTCACTGCACATTTTTTCACAATAAATATAATCTGAAGATGTCAAAGTAAGACACAAATTAGCAAGCTAGGCAGACAGGATGAACATTTAATCTTGGGCCTCAGATCACAGGTAAAACTATATCTTTGGGTAGCAGCATTTGTTATTATGTGCTATCAAAAACTCATTTATGGAATTTTTATCTGTAAAGGCAAATCATGAGTTACTACTAATCCAGTTCTTAGTGTCTGGCCCACTGGCACATGCAGACATGAAACGTAGAACCTAAATAATCAGCGTGGTATGAACTGAAGAATGTAAGCATGTAAACTGAAAAATGGTAGTCCAAATACCTCAGCAAAAGATTTAAGAGTATAGTTAGTTGATGGTTGCTCAGGCAAAGCCCAATAAATTAGAGACTATAAATAACATAACAGTTATAGACATTTTTATAATGTCCTATAACCTAATTTTGTAAGCAGTGATTTAGTGTTACTGTCCTTAATGACCAGACTCTATAAAGAGCAAAAAGTAAAACATACACTATAACATACCACATTTATTTGACAAACACACACAGACACAAATCTGTATATATGATCCTTTATGTATAATAAAGCAAGGAATAAGGAGAATTCACAAGATAAAACTGTAAATCCAAAGCTGAAATCTGATACACTTGAGTGTATTACAACTGATAACATGAATTGCAACATGAACTTGGAGCAAATTCTATAAATCACATAAAAAAGCTCTTTTTTTTTTTATTTTGGAAGTTGCTAGCTTCAATTAATTCCTGAAGCTGTCACAACAGTGGCATACTATCACAGATTTAACCTGCAGTCAGTCTTACTGGAGAAGTGGAATACGTACACTGTGGCTGTGTGTGGGCATATGTCTGCATACAGTGAAGTTTCCTTTTTTGCTGATCCTCATAATTTTTGGTATAAGAGTTTCTACATGCAAGTTTTTCATTGTTTATCTCAAGCTGTGCCAGCTAATACTTTTATTTCTGGAAGCTTCTATTTCAATCTCATCTCAATCTCTCTCTCTGTGTCCACAGATTATTACAGGTGTGACAGGAAAGTTTGCTACTGCTTTAAAAATCAAGATATTTCCCTAAATAAATAAATAAGTAAGCCTATCATGCTGGTCTGTGGTCAGGAAAAATAACAGTATTGCACCTTCATGTTGCTTTCTGGTTCAGTGCTTGACCCCACAGCCCATAGGCTTCCCAATTGCTTTTTTGCTTTTTTACTGAATATATGAGGTTTTCTGCGCTGGCTTATGGGATACAGGTACAAGCCTCGGTACAATAGATACCAAGGACATGCTCTGTCCCTTGAGGCTCTGCCATGCTCCAGCCCTCGCAGAATCACAGAACAGCTGAGGTTGGAAGGGACCTCTAGAGATCATCTAGTCCAACCTCCCTACTCAAGCAGGGACATCTAGAGCATGTGGCATGGGGTGGCATGCAGGCAGGTTTGGAGATCTCCAGAGAAAGAGACTCCACAAGCTCTCTGGGCAGCCTGTGCCAGGGCTCTGTCACTGTTACAGTAAAGCAGGTGACCTCCTCACTTTGCTTTGGGGTCTGCCTATACAGGTGTGTTGAGTGTGCATGTCCATCACTCACAGGGCTGCCTGCCCCACTGCCATCATCTCTTGAAAGAAGTAGATGATCTCACCCAGTAAGCAGAGCTAATATGGCAAGGAAATTCTATGTGTTGGGCTTCTTTTGATTTAAGACAGAATTATGTGCAATGAGGACATAGTTCATGTGAAATATAATTCTGTGCCTAGCCCTGTGTATTTGAGGTGCTGTACAAACATATGTTTTAAATGCACATAATGTGATAATTCTGGAGATATCTAGCAGCATGCTTTATTGAGGGAATATACCTCTATACCATATGCATATGTGATTCCTAAGAATAGGAAATTGTCTTCTTTTTATATAAATCATGAAATCTCTGACAACTTTTCAGACATCATCCTGCCTAGAATCTCTCATGTTTTTTCTATAAACACTCATTTGGAGATGTGGAGCAACTCAGAAAGAAACAAACAAAACCCCACTAACTTTATACATGTTTACTTTATAGAGCCAGTAACAGCATAGGATCTGAATTGTTTTCCTTTGGATATATGAAGAAAATATTTTCTTTCTGCTACAGTAAATTCCTCCCTAGATGCCAAGAAGGCTGCAATAGATGCATGAACATTTATGAGAAGATGTTGCATTCTGAATAAGTACATTCTTGTGTGTGCCTAGATTAGCATAAACACCAGCAGCTTATCACTGCATTATTCTATTGTATAAGAATTTTTTTTCACTAACAAGCAGTGTAGAGAGAATGAAAGCCAGATGGTAGAATTTCAGTTTAGCCAGAAGAAGACTTCCCATAACCAGTTATTTAAATATTTTATTTGATGCAAGGAAATTATTAATTGCTCTTTAAGTAATGAGCTTTGACATTAACCAGTCTTAAAAATCTGCATTTGATTTTCCAAGCATCTATGTTAGTGCTTTGAGTTAACATAAAACAATAAAATGAATATTTTTTTGTTTTTTTTCATTATAAAAAGTTATGAGTTAAGCATTACAGATATCTTTATTCTTAACTTGATTTTAAACCTTTAAATGTACAGAAAGGAGACATAGTTGATTACCACTTAATTATTTCAATAAGAAAATTGTTTCTGAACTTTGAAGGCAGGCTTGAAACGGTGCCTGCATAGTACTCGCTTCAGAAATTGGTTTTGAAAAACAGGACGTGAGCAAGTGAGGTGGTGCAGGTTCAGAACTTCTTCTATTTCATTATGAGCTTGAAAGCAGTTTTTCTGCTTTTCTAGTTTCAGCAGGCTCTGCTGTTCTTTGAGAAGAGGCCATCAAAGGGGGGAAGAGAGAGGAAAGAGGGAAGAAGGAACAGCTTAGCACACTCTAGCTCCTTCCCTCTGCCCCTGCCGCAGGATACCTTGGGACATGCAGCAACCATTTTCCAGGCTATGAATCTATTAAGTTTTCATTTGAAAAGATGAATATTTGGTATATTGTATGATCTAGCCCTTCTAGGCAATCTCAGTTTCCTGGGAGTGGCAAGAAGTTTATGTCTTGAAATAGTAAAGTTTCTAAGAGCTGTTTGGCTTTCCTCCTGGGTATTGTGTATATCCAGGTTTGGATAAGAACAAGCTTTAGACACTTTAAGCAGCAAAATGAAATCTCCAAGCTTAGATGTGAGCTATAAGGAGCATTTGTCCCCAGTGTTCAAGTGAGGATGGGGAGCTCTGAGAGGTCAGTTTGAAGAAAGGAGAGAAAAACAGGAAACTTTTCTTGCCATCATCCTCCTCTCCTCAAATAAAACTTATAAATTCTCACAAAAAGACTGTGATATCATAACCATATACTGTGATATGTGCTGGAGAGTAAATTCAGATGCTGAATGGAGAGGACTAATTACTAGTTATTTGTTTTGGAAGTATTTTTACTTTACTGGACCAAAATACATATATTTGGGGACATTTACTTGTGTGTTTTTTTCTTTTTTTTGGGGTGTGGGGGGGATATGTGTCTATTTGTGTAGTATCCCTTTCTATTCTAAACTTTGAAATTCTTCAAGAGTGTTCTCCACCTTAAAATTCATCCTAGTGTTCACGTCTTTTAAGAACAAAACTGGTCTGTGACAATGTGGGTGGCTGGGTATGTCATAATCCTGTCATGCACTTGGGTGCCCAGACTGCAAAGAATCTTTTAATTTTTAAGCAGCCAGGAGAATTGCTTTACCTGAATGGAAAGCAGACTGCTTCCTTGGCTTCAGAAGATGCCACCCAAGTAGGCTGAGAGGAAAAGGCCAGTGAGCCTCTCCTTTTAAGTAAAAATTGCCTCTTGATGAACCGTTTGATTTTGACTTATGCTGTATTGTTGTGGTGTTTCTGTTCCAGAATATGGAATATCATACTGTTATTAAAAACATGTTAGCACAGACCAGCAGTATATGGTACAAGGTAACCAGTGTCAGAGCTGAGCAAACTATCTAAATGCACTCTGAAAGTCAAAATGCTGTAGAGAGTAGATGCTCTTGTATGTGATTCCAGGGAGTCAGGTAGGCTGCTTAGACACTCTGCTGAGCAAAAAATGCTGGTGAGCTGATGGGAGACAGGCTTTCACTGTCTACTCACTGAGTTGATCCAGATGAGTACAAATGCATTTTGCTGATAAGATTTAACATGTGTGACAACAATATGGCAAATTCACTGGAAACAAGCATGCAAAGATATTTTATAAGATCAGACCACAAACTGGTTTTGATCAAAGACAAGAAAAAGTTGCATGTATATTCCAGCAGGCCTATATCTTGTCTGGAGGTTGACTGTGGGAGATGCAACTTATTGAAGATGAAAAGTATTTTTTAGCAATTCTCCTTCAACAGTAAAAGAAAGCTAAAGGCTACAGGATTGATGTGGAGACCAACAGGTCTTAGCGTGGAATGCTTCTAGCCAAGTGGGCAAATCTGTTGGTAGCTGTCCATGTTTTTAAAGAAAGCTTTGCTAAATGTCAATTAACACTTAGCCCTTCTCTTCATGCTTCTATCAGTTCTGCAGAACAACAGTATGTTTCAACAGTCATGGGGCAAGATGTTTTTATGTCTTCTAGGCTTCTTTTTTAGTGGTCAATTCACACTGCTCTTAAATTAAGTTTTCCCAGCTCTCCAGTTGATATATGTCTTGTAACAAAACATCAGAGCTGCTGTGAATGATGTGAATGGTGCATTAGTGAGAAGCAGATCCAATTAGTTGACTGGTACAGTCACATAAGTATATCCAAACTGATAGAGCTTTAACAATATACTTCGATTCTGCAGCTGGACAGTGAATTACGCATTCATTGCATCTGAGCAATATATTGCAACTTAAACTGTGTTTTTTTTCATCCATTTTGCATTATTATTTCTTTTGACTGAAGTCAGACAGACCCTATAATAAAATATTTCTCAAGGCCTATTCTTTTTTTTTTCTTGTTTTAATATGCCCCCAAAACACTTTTAAAGAATGTTATTGAGTTGACAGAATAGTGACTTGACTACAGCAGGGGAGCTGCTGGACAACTATAATTTGGCAGTGTCTACACAAGAGCACACCATATCCCTGGTGTTTAAATGGTTATGTAATAAATATCCCCATCATCAAAGTATTTTTTCTCTAGAATGCCAAACAGCACTGTCAGGTTATCTTTCTTTTCTTTCTTTTTTTTTTTATTTCTTTATTTCTTTATTTCTTTCTTCCTTTTCCTTTTTTTCTTTTTCCTTTTTCATTTTTCATTTTTCATTTTTTTTCTTTTCTTCTTTTTTTTTTTTTTTATATATGTTTGCAAGATTAAATGATAAATGATATCCCATGTGTCATTTTAACATGCATCTGGAAATTTCAAACATTCTCTAAATCGCCAAGTTAGAGAATGATGGTACCTCATTTGAAAAAAAAAAAAGAGTTTTCATTGCACTGTTGAGACAAACCTACTTACTTCTTAATGCTCCTCACAGCCACAGAGCAGCATGGAATGAGACAGGCAAACCTGAGGCAACAGCAAAACACAACCTCCATGATAAATGTCAAATTCCTAACCACTGGAATGCAGTGCGAAATTGTGGTTTATGTTGCATTGCAACAGAACACTGTGAGGCAGGATAGTATTGCCAAACATTAGCAATAGTCAATTCCTATGTGAGAAATCAAAAGCTACATGAGAAATTGTTTGCATCTGTTCAACATTCCCTATATTAATATGGAATTTTGCCTTTCAAATACAGTATAACATTTTTTCTTTTAAAAGCTTACCTAATTTTTCCCCATATTAATTATGTGTTGTCTCCCATGTTATTAGACACGGACAGATAAAACTAGCTTTAAAAATAGTCATTGACTTTGACTAACCTTGAAACCCTTTTCGGCTGCTCATTGCATAATTTAGCTTCCAAGGAATTTGTGGAAACTTAAGGTTTTCTAAGTCATAGACATAAGTATTAGAAACTGAGATGATTCTTCATTTATATGATCATAAAAGAGAGAAGCAATGACTCTGCAGTTTTGGGGTTCATGGTTCAATGATCACCACTGAACCATGCAACCTGAAATGAACATATTCGTAGTCAGTTCAGATAATAAATTATTAGAATTTACTAACTAAAGAATTGAAATAATAGAACTTGAGGTAATTGTAAGGTGGGAATCAAAATTCCTGGGGAAAGGTAAGTTTGGAGGTAGTGTAAATGCTGCAGTCAGAGAAGAAAGGTCTAGGTGATGCAGCAAGAAATTTGAGAGGACTCTAGGAGGTGATGTTGGGGGATGTGAGGAAGTCTCCTTTTGTTTGGGGATGCCTAAAGGCAAGAGTGAAGTGAAAAAAAGGAGGAGGTATGCCTCAAAACCCAGATGGAAAACAGGAAAATAGTATTTTTCAATCTATGTTTTGAAATTTTGGAGTAAGGGATATAAGAGTGAGGAACAGCAGTAAGAATTTTGGCAGTGAGGAACCCTGTAAAGTGTTGAGGATCTGAAGAACAGAAGTGAGAATACATAAAACTGATAGTGTAGGGATGAGTGTGACGAAAAGGATGGGAAACAGTGTTGTTATTTGATACAGAGATGTGAAGAAATGGGTAGAAAATAGTGAAACAAGATGATTTCTGAGATAGCAGTAGTATGTCTGCAAGACACTTGAAAACATGGGATTATGAACAGTGCTTGGAGTTTACTTCAAAAATAGCAGCAAATGTAGCTGAAATTGTGATGTAGGAGAAAGCCTGGATGAAGGACAGGTTAGAGAAGAGGAGATAATCTGTGAGTATCCTCTGGGATTCCTCAGGTAAAAGCACTCTGTAGGTTTGGAGGGTCACTAAAAATCAGCCTTAAGCATCCATAGAAAGCTTATAAATGATGAGAGCAATTGGCACATTTGCCTTGCTGAATATCTTACTTCCAGTAAGCAGTAGTATTAAGCTTCTGACTCTCTTTGCTATTTTGAGAAACTTACATGTTTGCTTTAAAGTTAATATTTATTTACTTGCAATGACTATATTCCAGCTTTGACTTCAGATGCCTCGAATGCTTTTTAGCCTGGAATAAATATGATCTTTATTGCAACACTTATCTTTTTATTGCTTTTGCATTTCAGTCCTTTTTGAGTTGCCTGAATCCCTGCAGGAAGGATTGCAATGGAGACCATATTTCTATTGCAGCAACCTTCATTACAAAAAAAATCTTTTAACATTTTAACTTCTCTGCTCCAAGAGACAGTGTGCAGTATTTAGAAATGATGGAATAGTATTTTCAGCTGCAGATAATGTATACCAAGTTATACTTGTTTTAAATATTAATTGCTTTAGTTACCACTACTGTAGCATTTTGAAAGACAAGGGTTGTGGTACTCCTAGATAACATTATTAATATTGTTTTCACAGTAAAATAAATATATTGGAATAAATTACGTTTTGCTGCAGATAGGTCCTATACACTGGAATAAATTTATCGTGCTGCAAATGGGTCTAATTTACTGGTCTGTTGATCCTAAAGTGACTTTAAGCTTGCTTACATTAGAATTTAATTCGGTCCATTGATTCTAATTTTAATTTAATTTTGCTGAATAGTATTTAAAAAAGTGAAATGCATGGGAACCAGAAAACTTAAGTAAGGACGTCAAAAGTGTGGCAGTCTGCACTGACTGCATTCTTATCCAGCATAACATCTTGGTAGTGAATATGTAATAAAAAATTAAAGAACCTATTTGCAGTTCATGAGACTAACATATTATACATCATGACACTATCAGAATGATGCAGGAAAGGACTGAGTTAGGCAAAAATCTTAACTTTACAAGTATGATATTTATAGAATTTTCGAACTTGATTGCTCAGAATAAATATTTTGAATTCAACTTAATTGTGATTTTTTTGGATCACATTTATTCAAAGCTACCTTGTTATTTTAGATTCCTTTACAGGTAAGGTTTCTGTCTGAAAACAATAGCAAATAATCAAAACCACAACTTTGAAATCTGATAATCTGAAACATTATTCCTGAATGAGAGCAACTAGTTCCAAAACATTATGGCAGAAAAAAATTATTTAAAGCAGAAGAGATAGAATTCTATAGCATTTATATACAGAGTAAAAAGCTTTTGCAGAAGTGCTTGTCCTCAGTGACTAAGTAAACATATAGATCAAGTATTAATATTTAGGATAATGCAACAACGTGATGTGAGCAGTTATGAGAAAACGTGTTTACTTTTCAATAATTATTCGAGGTTCTTATCTTCATTTAGTATCTGTTCTACCACTATGCCTATGCAAGTCATAAATAATGTTTTAGAGAGACATGAAAATTGAAACAGAACTAGGGTTGTGCAGAAGCATAGTAGGGCTAAACAACATATAAAGGTGAAAAGGCCAAGTTTAAATTACCAGAAATTCCTTTTCTTTGCCTTTCCTTCTACTATTATTACAAAATTACATTCAGTAACTTGTATATAGAAGATCTCATATGAAATATATTAAGGGTACTTATATAAATGGTTAGTTGTTAGCCAGGTGCCTTGTTGACTCTAATCAAATTAATGAACCTCTACAAAATTTAAATAAAAAAAACCAAGGATTTGGTTTATTAGCTTTTTTTTGCATCAAAAATATTCCCTTTATTCTTTTATTGCATTGGTTTGGGATCCAAAGCTATTTCAATCTAACCTCAGCAACATGTATGATATATATGATAATCTCTAAATCTACTCCACCTGAACTTCCCTAGAGAAAAGTGGTAGACCAGAACTCTCAGTTCCTATTCTTCAACAGCAAAATACATAAAGGAAGTGCAACTCTTCTGTCTGCAAGTTACTTGAACTGCAGAGCAGTGCTGCAGTACATGTACAAACACAAAATGTCCTCGAGTGGGTGTTGTGTGATCCAAGTCATGAGGAAAGTCTGGCTCTTCTAGGCTGTTACACAGCTAGGACATGCAATCACTGAGGAATCAAGAGGGGGTAAGGTAGCACAAATGCACAGCACCACCAAAACTGCAACAAACTCTGTTGGGAATCTTGGGGATTAAGCATGCTCTTGCTGCAAACCTCATGACATGTCAGAAATCTTTCTGACCTATCAATGCTAATTAAAGAACAGTTATTTCCTCATGAGCTTTGCAAATATTGGCCTTTAGCCTGGAAAGAGCTCTACCTAAAAGTTCTAAAATTAAATGTGAACTGTACTTAAAACCAACATTCGACATCTAAGTTGAGCTATCATAGCCCTTTCTTTTTACAAATTGGAAAGATGGACTAAGCAATAAATTTTTAAAGTGACTGTACTTGATGCACTTTGGACTAAGGAGGAGTGAGTTCCAAAGTATGGGAGTTCTCCTAAAGACTGATCTCTGAAACTCCGAGATTTTAAAGAACTAACTGGCATTGGGAGTATTTTCCAAGCAGACCAAACAACACAAATGGGAAGGCAACTCACCCAGTTCTATCAGGAACAGGTAAGTAGGTTACAGAGACCATGAAGCTCCATACCTGCAGATGTTCTACGCTGCAGACAGTGTGCAGATTTGTACTCATGCTGTAGGTTATCAGCAGAGCTCAAAAAAACTGAGACTCTACAATGAAGACTTAGCAGCTCTGCTATGATCTCATTCATATCTCTCTCTATATATAATAATATTGTCTGGGGAATGCAGTCGCGGCCTTAAAGGATCAAAAATCCGTCTTCTTGTCCAGATGTTGATTCAGTTTTGTTCAGTAACGGTAAAATAATACCCTGGAATCA